>JBBBDQ010001626.1:965000-987500 GCA_037127315.1 Ascarosepion bandense | reverse complement strand
ACTTCAAAATCGGCATGAATCTGCTCAGTTAAAGAGATAAATTCTTTGCACTAAAACTATCAACACTCAATCTCCATTAATCAAATTTGATACACTCATAGACAAAGACATAAGAAACGATATTCAGAAGTTTCAAGGTCGCAGTTCTTACAATAGTGCAGAAAATTTGATATCAATACCGGGAAATTAAAATTTGACTTCCATCCATTCATTTTTTTATTCAGTCTACGGTTTCGCTTTAATTGTAAACAACTATTGCTTTTTAATCTTTCGTGCCAACGTCCAAAGAGTCTGAGCTCCAGGACCATGGATTAGTTTTAAAGCTTTCATTACACCCGAGCAACGCCGGGCTATACTGCTAGTCTAATATATAACGAGAAATAAAAGCCTCTCGTTCTATCAATTTTAGAAAGGTGCATTTCCTCTCTTCGTGTCAATTTTAAAAGGTAGAGTACCTAATTTCATATTAATTTTACGGCCTCTTCAGGACCGGAAGGCTTCTATCAAAAATTATATATATATATATATATATATATATATATATATATATATATATATATAAAGAGGGAGAGAGAGAGAGAGCGAGAGCGTTGATAGAAGTCTATTTCAACATACAAGTATGATAATAATTTTCCAGTTAATCCTTATACTTATTTTGTTAATTTTTTTTTTCATTACAATAGATCTTTGCGGCTTCTCGGGTTCTTGCAGCCCCTAGGGAACTTGCGCCCCCCACGACGTAATACATTTGTTCATATAAATAATAGAACGTTAAAGACTTCAGTTCGTATCAATTTTACAAAAGGTACAACGACTAATCTTATCAATTTTAGAAAGGTACGGTATTCCAGAAAAGCTGCATTTCTAGACGATTCTTTGATTTAATACAAAATCCAACGGAGAATCTATAATGTGATCGATCTCAACTTAGCAGCTCAGATACAGTCACTTTCTCACCGGTGCAGCGTGGCTTCCCTGTGTCTCTTCTACAAATACTTAGTTCACAGGTGCCCCCTATATATAAATTTACTCGAGCCACAAGATTAGCAACTAGATACCACTATTTTACTGTGAAACCAATAAATTGTAAACGCAAATTCTACTCCAACAGCTTCTTTTCTCGCTCTTCTCGCCTGTGGAATTCCTCTTGCTTTAAATGAAAAGTCAATAGTCATCTCTTATCTCACTAACCTGCATCCTTTCTCTCTGATGCTCCTTTCCTCATCCCCTCCACTCTCATCAGTATTCATATTCTTCTCTAACCCACTTCCTGACACCCCTTATAACCTGTCACTCTTTCTCATAGCTTTCCTCCTATATAACCCCCTGCAAAACAGTGGCAGTAAAATGCCTTGCTTGGGGCGGTATGATTATAAAAAAAAATTCCTATGAAATCGTGAAATGAAGGTTGTTTTAAACGGACACTCTTCCAGATCCTTTCATGCGAACGTGTCCCCCAAGGCTCTAGTCTAGGTCCGACGCCTTTTCTGATCTTCATCAATCATCTTCCCAAGTAGGCATCGATACAGATGACACCACCATTTACTCCCGTCTCAATAAGAAATCTGTCAAGGCTAACAAAGTAAACCTGGATGCTGCTCTTGAAACGGATCTTCAGTCAGTGGTTAACTGGAGCAAGAAATGGTTTGTAAGTTTTAATACCCATTATACCCAATCTTTTCTCTCAATGTAACTTCTTGCACACTTCTTGGGGTGAAATGATAAAAAAATACCCACATTTTATATTTTTAACTAGAACTTATTGTGATGATAAACACAGATAAAAAAACCCAGCTGTTCATTATGAGGACTATATGAATTGAGAGGTTGATATTCATAGTCACCATCATTAAAATCAAACAAAATCAACCTTCTCACTATAACCGAACATTAAAAAATACCTTAAAACCCCACCTTTTTGGCATTAAATAACCCACAGAGGTTGATATGCCTTTTAAAATGAAAAAAAAATAAAAACAAAAAATCTTCATTAAAATCTGACTAAATCAACCTTCTCACAATAACCGAACATAAAAAAAAAATACCTTAAAACCCCACCTTTTTGGCATTAAATAACCCACAGAGGTTGATATGCCGTTAAAATAAAAAATAATAAAAACAAAAAATCTTCATTAAAATCTGACTAAATCAACCTTCTCACTATAAGCGAACATTAAAAAAATACCTTAAAACCCAACCTTTTTGGCATTAAATAACCCACAGACGTGTTGATATGCCGTTAAACAAAACTCAAACTCAATAGGAAATCCGCCAAGGCTGACAAAGTAAACCTGGTTGCTCTCCTTCAAAAGGACCTACAATCCGTGATTGAATGTGGTAGGGAAATTGCTCGTAAATTTTAATACCTCCAAAATAAAGCTGCTCTCATTTAACCACAATAGAGAAAATTTCTTGCCTACCATCAGTGAGTCTAGAGAGCAACACACTTCTCTAACCTTCGTAGGTAATCTTCCTAGAGATTTATCGCAATCTCCTGTCTCACTAACTTACATCCTCTCTCTCATGCTTTTCTACATCCATACCACTCTCATCAGTACTCTCTTCCCTCTCCTACTCTCTTCCTGACACCCCCTGCAACCTCTCACTTAACATTCCTCCTCGTCCACCCACTCTCATCAATAATCTCTTCCCTCTCTTACTCTCTTCCTGACACCCCCTGCAACCTCTCACTCGTCATAACATTCCTACACGTCCACCCCACTCTCATCAATAATCTCTTCCCTCTCTTACTCTCTTCCTGACACCCCCTGCAACCTCTCACTCCTCATAACATTCCTCCTCGTCCACCCCACTCTCATCAATAATCTCTTCCCTCTCTTACTCTCTTCCTGACACCCCCTGCAACCTCTCACTCCTCATAACATTCCTACTCGTCCACCCCACTCTCATCAGTAATCTCTTCCCTCTCCTACTCTCTTCCTGACACCCCCTGCAACCTCTCACTCC
Organism: Ascarosepion bandense; assembly: GCA_037127315.1. Lineage (NCBI taxonomy): Eukaryota > Metazoa > Mollusca > Cephalopoda > Sepiida > Sepiidae > Ascarosepion > Ascarosepion bandense. The sequence continues at coordinate 984,533 of JBBBDQ010001626.1, read as the reverse complement.
TCATAACATTCCTCCTCGTCCACTCCACTCTCATCTGTACTCTCTTCCCTTTCCTACTCTCTTCCTGACACCCCCTGCAACCTCTCACTCGTCATAACATTCCTCCTCGTCCACCCCACTCTCATCAATAATCTCTTCCCTCTCTTACTCTCTTCCTGACACCCCCTGCAACCTCTCACTCCTCATAACATTCCTCCTCGTCCACCCCACTCTCATCAGTAATCTCTTCCCTCTCCTACTCTCTTCCTGACACCCCCTGCAACCTCTCACTCCTCATAACATTCCTCCTCGTCCACTCCACTCTCATCTGTACTCTCTTCCCTTTCCTACTCTCTTCCTGACACCCCTTGCAACCTCTCACTCCTCATAACATTCCTACTCGTCCACCACACTCTCATCAGTAATCTCTTCCCTCTCCTACTCTCTTCCTGACACCCCTGCAACCTCTCACTCCTCATAACATTCCTCCTCGTCCACCCCACTCTCATCAGTAATCTCTTCCCTCTCCTACTCTCTTCCTGACACCCCCTGCAACCTCTCACTCCTCATAACATTCCTCCTCGTCCACCTCACTCTCATCAGTAATCTCTTCCCTCTCCTACTCTCTTCCTGACACCCCCTGCAACCTCTCACTCCTCATAACATTCCTACTCGTCCACCCCACTCTCATCAGTAATCTCTTCCCTCTCCTACTCTCTTCCTGACACCCCCTGCAACCTCTCACTCCTCATAACATTCCTACTCGTCCACCCCACTCTCATCAGTAATCTCTTCCCTCTCCTACTCTATTCCTGACACCCCCTGCAACTTCTCACTCCTCATAACATTCTTCCTATGTAACCCCTGCACAACACTGGCATTAAATGCCTTGCTTGGGGCGACACGATTATAAAAAAAAAAACCCCCAAAAAACAAGTTTCCAATTTTCTAAAATAGTTGGGGTTAGTAAGGGCATACCCGAGACGACATCCCTTCATTTTGGGGTTAGTAAGGGCATACCCGAGACGACATCCCTTCATTTTGGGGTTAGTAAGGGCATACCCGAGACGACATCCCTTCATTTTGGGGTTAGTAAGGGCATACCCGAGACGACATCCCTTCATTTTGGGGTTAGTAAGGGCATACCCGAGACGACATCCCTTCATTATAACTGATGATAGTTTGGGATATGATTGGCATTAATGTATGTAAATAGAATGATTTTTGTGATATTGAATCTAACCATGTAGACTACTGTGTCTTAGTGACATTACCACTTAAAAAAAGTAAAATTAAAAAATACCTTAAAACCCCACCTTTTTGGCATGAAATAACCCACAGAGGTGTCGATATGCCGTTAAACAAAACTCAAACTCAATAGGAAATCCGCCAAGGTTGACAAAGTAAACCTGGTTGCTCCCCTTCAAAAGGACCTACAATCTGTGATTGAATGTGGTAGGGAAATTGCTCGTAAATTTTAATACCTCCAAAATAAATCTGCTCTCATTTAACCACAATAGAAAAACTTTCTTGCCTACCATCAGAAGTGATGGCGCTAATTGCCTAGAGAGCAGCACACTTCGCCTCCTTGGCCTGACTCTCTCAAATGATCTACAATTGAAGGACAACATTGAATCTGTAGCTCATCCCGAGCCAATATCTACTGCACCACAAAGCATATTCAGAGTGAAGAGGGGGAAGAAATATATTATATTAATAAGTAGTTATTATTGGGGGATCAGTTTATTACTTCATGATAATAGAAAACCGGTCCCCCACTTTATGTCCAGTAAAAGCCTTCATCATGTTTCCAACTATTATATTCGTCAGTTAAGTGCCATACGTGATACACGCTTTGGGCGATCATGTCTCGAAAGAGACATGACTGATTGGGCAGATGATTTTCCCGCAGTATTTTACCATTGCATTCTGCGGTAGACTGGTTGCCAGCCAAGGCTATAGAACCCAATCTGCTCTCCTTTAACCACCATAGAGAAACTTTCCTGCCTACCATCAGAATAGATGACGTTAGTCTTCTAGAGAGCAACGCACTGCTCCTTGGTTTTATTCGCTAAAATAACCTCAAATAGAATGACTACATCAAAACTATATCGGCAACTACCGCCATGAAGATTGGGCCATTGTACCGGGCAAGGAAGCTTTTCTCGTCAGATATCATTTTGCGCGTTTATAAATCGACTATTCGCCCGTGCATTGAATACTGGTCGTGTGTGCTAGATGCTCGGTCAATCAATGAAGAAAACAATTTTTCCTTGTAGAGCAACGGCTAATGTCGTCATTAATTGTGAGAATGGATGCAAGTTAGTTTGATAAGAGATGCCTATTGACCTTACATTTAAATTCCTGGAGATTGTAGCTGTCAGGGAAGCAAGTAAATTGAAGAGAATTCCACAGGCGGGAAGTGCGAGAAAAGAAGCTGTTAGAGTAGAAATTGCGTTTACGATTTATCGGTTTCACAGTAAAAGGGTGGCACCTAGTTGCTAATCTAGTATCTCGTGCAAATTCATACCTAGGGGTATACTAGAGAAAAATTGTCTACACATCTAAAACTTGCGTTGGACATCTCGAGGTGGTGTAATGGTTAGGAAGCTTATTTCGCTAGGGTCATCACTTAAGTAGCGAGTTCGATCCTTGTAGAGCAACGGCTAATGTCGTCATTACTATCATCATGTTACCAGTTCAATTCTGTGCGGCTATCTCTCGGCGTAGTGGGACAAGATCAGAGAAAATCGACTGAAACCTGAACTGGATATTGCGTGCGTCAAGCGAATGAGGAAAAATTAAAAGTTGTACTGTAGTAACATACGGGTGAGAGCCGAAATCGGGGAAGACCGGATCTCGCACTCATTGCTTGCCGGCACAATGCGACTGGGCGAACTACTCTAACAGCTTCTTTTCTCGCACTTCCCGCCTGTGGAATTCTCTTCAATTTTCTTGCTTCCCTGACAGCTACAATCTCCAGGATTTTAAATGTAAAGTCAATAGGCATCTCTTATCACACTAACTCGCATCCATTCTCACAAGCTCTTTTTTCATCTACCCCACCCCATCCTTGGTATCTTCATCTGTATATCACCCTCCTCCCTACATTTTATATAACTAACCACTCTTTCTCATCACTTTCCCTAATGTAACCCCCTGTGCATCAGTGGCAGTGGAATGCCTTGCTTGGAGTGAAATGATTAAAAAAAAAAAAAAATTCCAAATCCTGTGTAATTTGATCTGAATTCTCGTCTATGGAGTAACTAACTGATATGGTGAATAGTCCTTTATTCTTGCTTTCTTTAACTAACTTTAACTTGTATCTCTACTGTAAAGAACCTTTGTTGCCTACCATCAGAATGGATGCGCCTCCTAGACCTTATTTCTTTCAAATGACCTCAAATGGAATGGCATCAGGCAGGTGGTAGCACCTGTTAGGGTCCCAGCTATGGGAAAATAGTTAACCCCCAAACTGGGATCAAAACACTATGAAAGTATAAAAATAGACTTTTATAGAAAATATACATTTTTGAAGAAAAAAATTACCAGTAATACATTTTGAATACAAAACTAGAAAATATCTTCAGTTTCTAAATTAAAATAAAAAAAATTCATCAAAATCTGACCAAATTAACCTTTTCACTATAACTGAACATTAAAAAATACCTTCAAACACTACTTTTTTTGCATTAAATAACCCACAGACATTGATAGGCCGTTAAAATAGAAAAGAATAAAAACAAAAAATCTTCATTAAAATCTGACTAAATCAACCTTTGCACTGTAACCGAACATTAAAAAAATACCTTAAAACACCACCTTTTTAGCATTAAATAACCCACAGAGGTGTCAATATGCCGTTAAACAAAACTCAAATTCAAAATAAAATCGAATGACTCCATCGAATCTATAGCAGCAACTACTGCTTGGAAGGTTGGGTCCTTGTGCCTGGCCAGGAAGCTTTTCTTATCAGAATCCATTTTGCATTTATAAATCTACCTTTTGTCCGTGCATTGAATACTGTTGCCATATCTGGTCAGGTGCTCCTGCTATTCATCTCGAGGTTCTTGACAAAATCGAAAGGTGAATCTGCAATATAATCGATCCTCACTTGGCAGCCCGCCTTCAATCACTTTCTCACCGTCGACATAAAGTGGCTTCCCTCTGTCTTTTCTACAAGTATTTTCATGGCAATTGTCTTGACGAGCCTTTTCCCCTGTTTCCCCGATCACATGTGATAGACTGGCATGATAGACTGGTATGTAGGTCCCACCCTTTTACCGTTGAAACATTTAAATGTAACCACCTCTTCTACTCTAACAGTTTTTTTTTTTTGCACTTCTCGTTTGTGGAACCGTTTGCTTGCTTCCCTTATGGTTAAAATCTCCAAAAGCTTAAAGGCAACGACAATTGCTATCCATCTCTTATCTTTTCTTCGAAATCTACTGTACCTTGTTTTTTTTTCTCACTTTAACCCCCTGCCAATCAGTGGCGGTCCTACCTTGATTAGGGTGAAATAATTAAAAAAAAAATTAAATAAATAAAAAATAAGTAAAAATAAATAAATAAAAAATTACCCAAGTCGTATAAATTTTCGAAAGGTACAGTACATTTTTTAAATTGTTTCACCCCAAGCAAAGCGGTACCGCCACTGATGCGCAGGGGGCTACAGAAGAGTAAAGCTTTAGATAAGAGGAGAGGGAAGAGAAAGACAAACCAGTTGAAGTGTGTGTCAGAGAAAGAGCAAGGAAAGGATGGGAACACAGGTGTGAAGACAGTTACGAAGGTAGAGAAAAAGAAAAAGAACAAGATACACGAGGTGATGTAGAAAGAGTGAAGAGAAAGACGAACCAACTACAGGGGGTGAAAGAGAAAGGGCAAGAGAAGGATATGGACACGGGAGTGAAGACAGTTACGAAGGTAGAGAAAAAGAAAAAGAACAAGATACACGGTGTGATGTAGAAAGAGTGAAGAGAAAGACGAACCAACTACAGGGGGTGAAAGAGAAAGGGCAAGAGAAGGATATGAACACAGGAGTGAAGACAGTTACGAAGGTAGAGAGAAAGGAAAAGAACAAGATACACGGGGTGATGTAGAAAGAGTGAAGAAAGAAAGACGAACCAACTACAGGGGGTGAAAGAGAAAGTGCAAGAGAAGGATATGAACACAGGAGTGAAGACAGTTACGAAGGTAGAGAGAAAGGAAAAGAACAAGATACACGGTGTGATGTAGAAAGAGTGAAGAGAAAGACGAACCAACTACAGGGGGTGAAAGAGAAAGGGCAAGAGAAGGATATGAACACAGGAGTGAAGACAGTTACGAAGGTAGAGAGAAAGGAAAAGAACAAGATACACGGTGTGATGTAGAAAGAGTGAAGAGAAAGACGAACCAACTACAGGGGGTGAAAGAAAAAGTGCAAGAGAAGGATATGAACACAGGAGTGTAGACAGTTACGAAGGTAGAGAGAAAGGAAAAGAACAAGATACACGGGGTGATGTAGAAAGAGTGAAGAGAAAGAAGAACCAACTACAGGGGGTGAAAGAGAAAGGGCAAGAGAAGGATATGAACACAGGAGTGAAGACAGTTACGAAGGTAGAGAGAAAGGAAAAGAACAAGATACACGGTGTGATGTAGAAAGAGTGAAGAGAAAGACGAACCAACTACAGGGGGTGAAAGAAAAAGTGCAAGAGAAGGATATGAACACAGGAGTGAAGACAGTTACGAAGGTAGAGAGAAAGGAAAAGAACAAGATACACGGGGTGATGTAGAAAGAGTGAAGAGAAAGACGAACCAACTACAGGGGGTGAAAGAGAAAGGGCAAGAGAAGGATATGAACACAGGAGTGAAGACAGTTACGAAGGTAGAGAGAAAGGAAAAGAACAAGATACACGGGGTGATGTAGAAAGAGTGAAGAGAAAGAAGAACCAACTACAGGGGGTGAAAGAGAAAGGGCAAGAGAAGGATATGAACACAGGAGTGAAGACAGTTACGAAGGTAGAGAGAAAGGAAAAGAACAAGATACACGGTGTGATGTAGAAAGAGTGAAGAGAAAGACGAACCAACTACAGGGGGTGAAAGAGAAAGGGCAAGAGAAGGATATGAACACAGGAGTGTAGACAGTTACGAAGGTAGGGAGAAAGGAAAAGAACAAGATACACGGGGTGATGTAGAAAGAGTGAAGAGAAAGACGAACCAACTACAGGGGTGAAAGAGAAAGGGCAAGAGAAGGATATGAACACAGGAGTGAAGATATTTGCGAAGGTAGAGAGAAAGAAAAAGAACAAGATACACGTGGTGATGTAGAAATAACTAGAGTCAAGTGGATAAGAGATGAGAATTGACATTGCATTTTAATTTCTGGAGGTTTAACCGTCAGGAACGTAAGTATACAGAAGGGAGTTCCACAGACGGGAAGTGCGAGAAAAGAAACTGTGGAGTAGAATTGTCGGCTGCATTTGGTCGATTTAATTGTAAAAGGTTGCCAGTCTGGTTGTACGAGTAAGTTCTTGTAGAGGGGACACCAATGACCTAAGTTTGTCGGGGCAGAAGCCATGAAAATATTTGTAGAATCGGTGAGAAAGTGGCTGGCGTCGAGCTGCCAGGTCGGGACCTATCACATTACAGATTCTCCTTTGGAGCCTGTCGAGAACACTGAGATGAACATCAGCTTGTATAAATTTTAGAAAGGTAAAATCCCTCTTTTCATAGATGTTTTAGAGAGATATAACATAATGTAAAGTAACTATGGAACAATGCTAGCCTTTTTCAATGAAACGCGAAAGTGAATATTAAAATAGAAATTAAAAAGAGAGAAGCGAAAAGAACTGATTTACCAACGAGATTGTCGTCACTGATTTTTTTTTCTGCCTCTATCGAACTTAAGGAATTCGAAGGCTATATCAGAACAGGGTAATTTCCCACGTCGTTTCGACTCCCCTAGACACGTTCATCAGATCAAATCCCGACGGAGTACTCGTTTCAAGGAAGCAAAATTTATTTCAATTTAAGCGGAGAAAATTAATGATTTCAAAGATTTGGTGATTAGAATCGTTAAGTGAATCACAAGCGAAAATCCATAAGACAATATTTCGTCTCTACGGAAAGATTCCGCAGATGTGGAATGGTAAAAAAAAAAAAAATGCACATTGAAAATCGAGCATTACGCAATTCAGTTGCTGCTTAATTAGTTTAATTTGTGAAAATTAATTAACTGAAAATTTAGGGAGAATATTAGTATGATATTAACGCGCCATTATATTTTCTTTGTCCAGTGGAAGGTATAAAAATATATTCTGGTGACGATGGTAAAGAATCTCTAACATGTTCACATACTTTCACGGACTCATAGATAGATAGAGATGGAAATGGTTTTACATGTAAATCTATCTATCTATCTATCTATCTATCTATCTATCTATCTATCTATCTATCTATCTATCTATTTCAGTCTTTTCATTATCTATCTATCTATCTATCTATCTATCTATCTATCTATCTATCTATCTATCTTAGTCCATTTCTCTAACCGTCTCTATCGATCTATACATATATCAGGCTAGATCTCTCTCTCTCTCTCTTTCTATCTCATTCTCTTCATCTATTCGTACTCTCTCTCTGTCTATATATATATATTTATATATTTATCGATCTTAGATTTTTCATCACTCTCTCTCTCTCTCTCTCTCTCTATCTATCTCAGTCTGTTCATTATCTATCTATCTATCTATCTATCTATCTATCTATCTATCTATCTATCTTAGTCCATTTCTCTAACCGTCTCTATCGATCTATACATATATCAGGCTAGATCTCTCTCTCTCTCTCTCTTTCTATCTCATTCTCGTCATCTATTCGTACTCTCTCTGTCTATATATAGATTTGTATATTTATCGATCTTAGATTTTTCATCACTCTCTCTCTCTCTCTCTCTCTCTCTCTCTATCTATCTATCTATCTATGTCAGTCTGTTCATTATCTATCTATCTATCTATTTCAGTCTGTTCATTATCTATCTATCTATCTATTTTCCGATATAAAAACAGATTTCTAAATCTTTTTCAATGTATTTAATCCTGCACCATATATAAAGACGTAGCATTATACAGAGACAATTTTAAATTAAAATTCGACTAATAATTGCGTCAGGCTACAGTCTTTTTTCTCTCACGTTACCTTATCTGAACATTTATCTACGCGCACATACACACACACACACACACACTCACGCAGACGCAGACATTTCTCAGAGATCCATTCTACACATCTTCCCATATGCCGTGGATTCATTATCTTTCCCGTCTCAACTTTTCGCCACCCTAGCCCCCTCCCCCAGATCCGTTTTATTACATCACCCGACGATTGAATAATAATTAGAAAATGCAAATGCGTCGGCTTGATTCTTCACAGAATTTTGCATTTTACAAGGTTGTATTTGTTTTTCTCAATCCTCCATTTCATATTGTCAGCTTTACTCATAATTCATAAATAAATTATAGCAAGAGAATCTATCTATCTATCTATCTATCTATCTATCTATCTATCTATCTATCTATCTATCTATCTATCTTATTCAGTTCATATCTATCTATCTATCTATCTATCTATCTATCTATCTATCTGGGTTTCTTCCTTCCTTCCTTCCTTCCTATCTATCTATCTATCTATCTATCTATCTATCTATCTATCTTATTCAGTTCATATCTATCTATCTATCTATCTATCTATCTATCTATCTATCTATCTATCTACCTCAGTTTCTTCCTTCCTTCCTATCTATCTATCTATCTATCTATCTTATTCAGTTCATATTTATCTATCTATCTATCTATCTATCTATCTATCTATCTATCTATCTATCTATCTATCTATCTCGGTTTCTTCCTTCCTTCCTTCCTATCTATCTATCTATCTATCTATCTATCTATCTATCTATCTATCTTATTCAGTTCATATCTATCTATCTATCTATCTATCTATCTATCTATCTATCTATCTCAGTTTCTTCCTTCCTATCTATCTATCTATCTATCTATCTATCTATCTATCTATCTATCTATCTATCTATCTATCTATCTATATATCTATCTATCTTATTCAGTTCATATCTATCTATCTATCTATCTATCTATCTATCTATCTATCTATCTATCTTTTTTTTAATCATTTTACCCCAATCGAGGCAGAACTGTCACTGATGAGCAGGGGGTTACATAAGAGGTGAGTGATGAGAAAGAGGAACGTGTTACAGGGGTTTTAGAGGATGGGCAGGAAAAGGATGAGAATAGGGTGTGAACAGGGCTGCATGAGAGTGGAATGGAAAGGAAGAAGAACATGATACAAGGGTTTTTAGGGAAAGGATATGGAGTCAAGAAAATAAGAAATTGCAAATTATCTCACCGATATCCCATATATATGAATTTCCTCGAGCTACAAGATTAGCAACTAGGTCCCACCTTTTTACTGTGAAACCGATAAAATGTAAACGCAAATTCTACTCCAACAGCTTCTTTTCTCGCACTCTCCGCCTGTGGAATTCCCTTCTGCATACTTGCTTTCCCGACAGCTATAATCTCCAAGAATTTAAATGTAAAGTCAATAGTCATCTCCTGTCTCACTAACTTACATCCTCGCTCTCATACTTTTTTCTCTGTCCACGCCACTCTCATCATTATTCTCTTCCTTCTCAGACTCTCTTCCTGACACCCCCTGTAACCTGTCACTCTTTCTCATAACATTCCCCCTATGTAACTCGATGCACAACAGCGGCAGTAAAATGCCTTGCTTGGAGTCACAGGATTATAAAAAAATGACTTTGCCTTTAAATTTTTGGAGATTGTAGCTTTCAGTAAAGCATGTATTCGGAAGTGTATTTCACAGGCCGGAAGTGCGAGCAAAGAAGCTGATAATGTAGAAGTTGCGGTTACATTTGATTGATTTCACGGTAAAAGGGTGATAGTTTAGTCTATCTACTCCAATTGAAAAAAATAAAAAGAAAAGAGTGAAAAGATTGGAAAAGAGATAGCCGGAAACCACATCCTAAACAGGGAACAAGGGATGAGCCTCTTCGCCTGTTCAATAGATGAATCGAGTAATTAAGGTAGTATTGAAAGGGCACGTGTCCCTCAAGGCTTTATTCTCGGTCCTACGCTTTTTCTGATCTCCATTAACGATCTCCGTTATGTAATCAGATCCAAAGTAGGTATTTATGCTGACGACAAAACAATTTACTCCCGCCTCCATAAGAAATTTGTTGAAGCTGACAAAGCAAACTTCTAAGGGCATTTGTGCGTAAGTGAATGCAATGAATTCAACTAGAATTCAAACTCGGCTCCCCGATTTGTCGTTCCGAGTCGATATCCACTGCAGCACAACGCACATCGTCGAGCACTTTGCTAAAAATCCGTAGGAGGCTGATAGGGCGATAATTGAATGGGTCTGAGTGTTCTCCAGTTTTCTTCGATTTTGAAAACCACAGAGGAGGACTTCCAGCAGACAGGAAAGCAAAAAGCAGAGAAGCAGTAGTTGTAGAGTTTAAAGAAGGTAGAGGAGGGTTCAGGGACACATTTCTTCAGGACAATGATTAGGATTCCGTCAACACACCTCGACTTATGGGGTTCAAGCTTGAAAATTATGTTAGAGACCAGTGACGGATTAATGTGAACGTCACTTAGTTGAGCCTCGGCTCTTGGTGGGAAGTCGGGTGCAGATACCCCAGACTAATCAAATGTCGAATTGGTGAAGAATCTGGCATTCGGACTTGTCCGCTGAAGATGTGAGGACCAAATTTATTAATTAAAGTGGGACTGAGATCTTACTGTTATTTAACACATTTTTACAAAGCCGCCAGTCGTCTTTGAAGCCAAACCTGCGGGATGATATACGCTGTTTCATTCTTTTAGCAAACAACATGGGGAATGTAATGTGATCGATTCCGACTTGGCAACCAGTTGCTTTCTCACTGACGCTTCCCTGTGTCTCTTCTACAAATACTTTCACGACTTCTGCTCAAATAAATTTAGCTCACTGGTTCCCACTATGTATGAATTTCCTTGAGCCACAAGATTAGCAACTAGGTCCCACTCTTTTACTGTGAAATCGATAAATTGTAAACGCAAATTCTACTCTATCAGTTTCTTTTCTCGCACTTTCCGCCTGTGGAATTCCGTTCCGCTTACTTGCTTTCCCGACACCTACAACCTCCAAGAATTTAAATGTAAGGTCAATAGTCATCTCCTATCTCACTAACTTGCATCTTCTCTCTCATGCTTTTTTCTCCGCCCACTCCACTCTCATCAGTATTCACATCCTTCTCTTACCCACTTACTGACACCCCCCTATAACCTGTCACTCTTTCTCATAACGTTCTTCCTATGTAACTCCTTGCACAACAGTGGCCTTGCTTGGAGCCATACGATTATAAAAAAAACAGCTTAGCATCATTTAGGATCCTGTCGCATTGATTACGAGCAGAGGCAAAAAGGCGCCTATTATGGTTGGACGCGTATCTCCGATAAAGCTGGAAGAAATGATTCCTATGAGCAATATCAGCCAAACAAGCAGGGGAGAACCAGGGGGACATAACTTCCTGGCTGGGATGAAAGCATCGATGCCAGTTTTAACACATGAAGAGACCTCGGACATACAGTCCTCAACGGGAAGACTAAAAGCTTTGTTCTATGAGACGTTACACAGGAAACGACTCCCAGTCTGCTCTTTGGTAACAGTAAGATATTCTGCTGGTCTGGGTTTCTTGGGAGGAGGGGATGTGAAAAGATATCTTAACGGAAATCACAGCATGATCAGAGTTTCCAAGAGGGTAAAGCTGCATAACATGGCAAGAGTCAGAGATAGACGTGAAACACAGACCTAGTAGCAAGACAGTTCCATTAACCCAGACGAATTAAATATTGAGTTGGTGGGGAATCTACTAGCAAAGCATTCAGCCTTGTTCGCCGAAAGTGGGAGGACATCAAATTCATCGATTAAAGCGTGGATTGGGAGATTGCTATTATTTAACACATTTTTACAGAAACGCCAGTAGTCATTGAAGCCGAGTTTGAGAGATGCTATACGTTGTTAAATTCTTTCAGCAAACAATAGCTTAGCAACATTTAGTATCCTGTCGCATTGATTACGAGCAGAGGCAAAAAGCCGCTTATTATGGTCGGAGACGTAAAGCCGGAAGAAGCAGCCGAGCAAGCAGGGAAGAACCAGGGGGTCGAATGGCGTTTAAGACGTCAATTCCTGTCGGGGATGAAAGTATCGATGCCAGCTTTAAGCCATGAACAAACCTCGGACGCACAGTCTTCAACTGGAAGACTAAAAACTTTGTTCCAAGGGACGTCACACAGGAAATCGCGGAACGACTCCCAGTTTGCTCTTTGGGTGTAACAAGATATTCTGGTGGCCTGGGGTTCCTGCGAAGAGGGATGTGAAAAGATATATTAACGGAAACCACTGCATGATCAGAGTTTTCGTGAGGGCAAAGCTGTATAACATGACAAGAGTCAAGGGTAGAAGTGAAACAGATTTAGTCGTAAGTCAGTTCCATTACTGTTATTAGAGAAACGCGTAGGGAAATCATCTAATTGCGTATGAGATTGAGTGATTGAAAAGTTCATAGTATGGACACCAGCAAAATATGTGACAAAGTTTTCCAGCCATTTGGCATGGTGGGCATTAAAATCTCCAAACACAAAATATATGGGCGAATGAATGAGAGGAAATGGGCTTGTCTATATTTTTAGAGATGATGTCAAGTACGGAACAGTCAGGAGATGAAGAGAAGCAGTAGAGAAAGAAAAAGATAGCTAACCGAGATTAGTAGAAAGAGACAGAGGTACATGTAGATCTATCTATCTATCTATCTATCTATCTATTTGACTTGCCTTGTATAATATCTATCTATCTATCTATCTATCTATCTATCTATCTATCTATCTATCTATCTCGGTCTTTCCATATCTATTTGTCTGTCTATCTATCTCAGACTTTTCATATCTATCTTGTTTTGCTTTTTTTTTATAATCATATCGCCCCAGGCAAAGCATTTTACTGCCACTGTTTTGCAGAGGGTTACATAAGGATACAAGTTATAAAGTGTGACAGGTTATAGGGGGTGTCAGGAAGTGGGTAAGAGGAGGATGAGAATACTGATGAGTGTGGGGTGGACGGAGAAAGGAGCATGAGAGAGAGGATGCAGGTTAGTGAGATAGGAGATGACTATTAACTTCACATTTAAATTCTCGGAGATTGTAGCTGTCAGTGAAGCAAGTAAACGGAAGTGCGAGAAAAGAATCTGCTGGAGTAGAATTTGCGTTTATAATTAATTGGTTTCACAGTATAAAGGGTGGGACCTAATTGCTAATCTTGTTGCTCGAGTAAATTTATATATAGGAGGCACCAGTGAGCTAAGTTCATCGGAGCAGAAGCCATGAAAGTATTTGTAGAAGAGATACAGGGAAGCCACATTGCGCCGGTGAGAAAGTGACTGTATCTTAGCTGCCAAGTCGGGATCTATTACATTACAGATTCTCCGTTGGATTTTGTCAATTACACCTAGGTGGTTAGCAGGAGCACCCGACCATATATGGCAGCAATATTCAATGCACGAGCAGATGGTATGTGCAGTATTGTTTCAGCCAGGAAAAGCTTCCTGGCCCTACACAGAGAACTGATGAATGTTGTTTGTCTGAAAACATTCCAAAGAAAATAACTATAAAATAGCGAGAGGTTTGCTACATTTCGTCTGTGGGAAACGTGTTGTAGAGTGAAAGATAATTCAGCATCTCAAGGATGCGGAGATGTTTTTGGACTCTATCGAGACCGAGAAGTGGAGAGTGGGCTGGTTCTGTCCGTATATGGTAATATGGATGTGCGTTGTGCCGCAGTGGATATCGACTCGGAACGACAAATCGGGGAGCCGAGTTCGAATTCAAGTTGAATTCTTTCATTCACTTACGCACAAATACTCTTGAGAAAGGTATTGATTTGTCTCCTCTCTCCAGTTATGGGTTAAATAACAGGACAGATTTGGTTCTATAGCCTTGGCTGGCAATCAGTTTACCAGAGAAAGCAATGGCAACCTACTGCGGGATAATCTTCTGACTAGTCAGTTATGTCTCTTTCGAAACATGATCGCCCAAAGCGTGTATCACGTATGGCAATTAACTGACTGAATATAAAATTCGAAAAACATGATTAAGTCTTCTACTGGGCATAAAGTGGGGGAACGGTTTTCTATTGTTATAAAGTAATAAACTGATCCCCCACTAATTACTACTTAATAATATCATACATCTTTTCCTCCTCCAGTTATGAGTCAAATAACAGGACAGATTGGGTTCTATAGCCTTGGCTGGCAACCAGTCTACCGCAGAAAGCAATGGCAGCCTACTGCGGGATAATCCTCTGCCCAGTCAGTCATGTCTCTTTCCAGACATGATCGCCCAAGCATATGTCACGTATGGCATTCAACTGACTGATGGTAATAATCCACTATTTTTGGCCTGGTCTGACTTTCGTAAAACTAGAGGATAGCTGGTATTTACTGGAACCACCATGAATAAAGTTGCGGCACTTACAGGGAGACAGCGTCTAAGGTGGGCTGTACGGTGTGGTTTTCTGACTTTTTTTAAAGGGGCCGCTAAGTTCGTATCCGAAGAAAACCGGTTCCGAAGAAATCGACTAAGTTGAGATTCGAACACGTGTACCATGCTAGGAAAGCGAACGCTCTTACCACTCGCCCAGTGTTCGCGCACTCTCATGCAGACAAAAAAGTGCGTTCACATACGTGCACACAAATACATCTGCATTCTGACAATCCACGCCGATAGACGGGCAGGCATGACCAAAAGATGAATAATTATTTTGTGACAAATTGATTTTTTTATCAAAACTTAAGTTCACATACAATCAAGACTAAACAAATAATTAATGATAAATATTTATTGATCCTATGAAATTGTTTCCTTCCGAAATTAAATTTGTTTATCTATTTTTTTCAAGTGAAAGGCGTGACAAGTTGACAAGTCAGTCACTTAAGTGCCACACATGATAGGCGCTTGGGCGACCATGTCTGGAAAGAGACATGACTGAATGGGCAGAAGATTATCCCACCGTAGGTTGCCATTGCTTTCTACGGTAGACTGGTTGCCGGCCAAGGCTATAGAACCCAATCTGTCATGTTATTTGACTCATAGCTAAAGGGAGAAGAGATGTATTTTATTATTAAGTAGCAATTAGTGGGGGATCAGTTCATTACTTCATAACAATAAAAAACGGTCCCCCACTTTATGTCCAGTAGAAGCCTTAATCATGTTTCCAATTATTATATTCAGTCAGTTAATTGCAATATGTGACACATGCTTGGGCGATCATGTCTGGAAAGAGACATGACTGACTAGTCAGAAGATTATCCCGTACTAGGTTGTCGCTGCTTTCTGCGGTAGACTGGTTGCCGACCAAGGCTATAGAACCCAATCTGTCATGTTATTTTACTCATTGCTAGAGGGGGAAGAGATGTATTATATTATTAAATAGTAATTAGATGGGGATCAGTTTATTACTTCATAACAATATAAAACTGATCCCCCACTTTATGCCCAGTAGAAGCCTTAATCTTGTTTCCAACTATTATATTCAGTCAGTTAAGTGCCATACGTGATACACGCTTGGGCGATCATGTCTCGAAAGAGACATCACTGACTGGGCAGAAGATTATCCCGCAGGAGGTTGCCATTGCTTTCTATGGTAATGGTTGCCAGCCAAAGTTATAGAACCCAATCTGTCCTGTTATTTAACCCATAACTGGGGGGA
Source organism: Ascarosepion bandense (assembly GCA_037127315.1). Taxonomy (NCBI): domain Eukaryota; kingdom Metazoa; phylum Mollusca; class Cephalopoda; order Sepiida; family Sepiidae; genus Ascarosepion; species Ascarosepion bandense. The sequence goes on along the minus strand of JBBBDQ010001626.1, from coordinate 968,735 downwards.
AGAGTCAGATTAATACCTTTTCTAAAGGTGACTGTAAAAAACGTAGCGCCAAAAGAAGAAAGAAGAAAGAAAAACAGAAAAATGAATGAATGAAACATAGTTAAAGAAATAAAAGAACTGAAAAGAAAGAAAACTAAACAGAAAAAAAGAATAAAGACAAAATAAAAGGGAGAAATGGAAGTGGGGAAGAAAAAAGAATGAAAGTGAAAGAGAAATAAAAAAATATGGAGAAAAGAAAGAAAATAAAAACGCAGAATGAAAAAATGTAAATAAAACAAAATAAAGAAAAAAGACTGAACAAAATAAAAATAGAGTTGAAGAAAAACAGACAGAAAAAGAAAAATAAAGGCGAGAAAAGAAAAAAGGAAACATGGAAAAATGAAAAATAGAAAATGACAAAAAAGACAAAAAACAAAAATAAAAGAAAATAAAAAAGAAAAAGAAAAGAAGGAGGAGAAATGAAGAAAAATTAAAGGAAAAATAAGATAAAAGAACGAGTTGAAATTGAATATATATATATATATATATATATATATATATATATATATATATTGTACTATTTGGGTCTGACGAGCTGTGATAATAACATCAGGACGCGGTGAAATATGTATTACCCATTGTAATAATCTAAAATCTTTTATAAATTATATATATATATATATATATATATATATATATATATATATATAGCCCAGAGTTAGAATCGCCGACTGACGCCAATTCAGTCGGGTTTCAATCCTGGGATAAAAGCAATCGGAGTCCAACCGTACTGATGAGCTGTGATACAGCGAAACAGATCTGTCTGCGGATGACTATATATATATATATATATATATATATATATATATATATATTTGCAATTCTCCCCAAAAGTTCTTGCCGCTTTAGTTGTATTAGTCATTGTCCTGTTCGATGCAAAATTGTCGTTGAAAATTTCCTCTGCTAGAGCGTACGCTTTTTTTCAATGAACTCCACAATTTGAAACAAACGCTTGTCAATAACGGCTTTCCAAATTATTTACTTGGCTACCATATCAAACTTTTTCTTCGTAACGTACCCAATCGCAACTACAAATATGTGGGCAAAAACAATGCAATTAATATTTTTCACAAAGATCAATTGCACAATAAATACAGCCAGAACGAATCTTCACTTCGCAATATCATCTGAAATTATGTAACACCGACTAATTCAACCAAAAAATTATTATCTATTATAACAATTTTAAAACTGCAAACTTCATCATTAATAATAATAATTCACCTGCTTCGTTAACGATTTTATATGTCCTTTGAAGAACTGTTCGGCAACTATCAAAATCCATAACAAATTACATTGGCTATACCACCACAAAATAACAAGTAGATTGACATTGCACCTTTCCGACAACAGTTCCATCCGATCTCAATTAAAGACACATCGTGATCTTCCAGGAGCTATCTGTGATACCAACATAATAGGATCATCCACATGCAAAAGAAGAATAAAAATAATGGTGTCATTACTAATAAAAGAGAGAAATCCTACACTTAGTAACATCGATTATGAACACGGTAACAATGTGCTTACCATGTTTAAAATTTATTATACACAAAACACTATATGTGTTGTGGGATCTTCTCTTTTTGTATATAATAATGGACTCGACTGAGTGTACATATAACCCTGCCATATAGAGAACAGCAGTGGAAGATCTTGAATCTCAGTTGTAGTTGCAGCTGAATAAGTTACCCGAACATACTATTTCACTTCGAGAATTGAATATATTTATTTGTACTAATAGTATTCCTGAATTGACTAACCCGCGTTCCAGTTTGTATATTACGTTCAATATAACCTACTTTCTATCTCCATATCTGATTTTGCTGTTCTTTATTTTGGCGGTTCCTCCTCCAGAATCCACAACAAATTGGCGACGAAGACTCAAACTCATGTGTACCCAAGTCGCACAACAATATGTATAAGCTTTACACATGTTTATTTACAAGTAAAACAAAATTAATTCTTCATAATGACTAAAAGCATATCCGAAAGATCTTGAAAGTACAAAAGCTTTGGACAATTCTTGTATAATTTGAGTTCTTAAAAGTAAAACAAATGATAAGAACAAATGAAAAATGATTATATATATATATATGTGATTTTTAATGAAACCTGCATAAAGGAGAGCTTGTTGTCCAAATACATAATTATATATATATATATATATATATATATATATATATATATATATAACTTCGTTCAAAAACAGCTTATACCGAAACCAAACATCCCTTTCCACATACTTTTGGAAGCTAAAGGATTCAAAACAGAAACCCAAAGTAAAATGGAAAATCCTAGAAAAAACTAGAACTTACAACTCACTTAACGACATCTGCCCTTTATGTCTAAGTAAAAAACTACACATTCTTTAGTACCGCAACAGCAACGATTTATGAAACCGTACAGACGAATTAGCAGTAATATGCAAACATCGCAAATATTTATCGCTAAAATTTAAGTAAAAAAACAAAAAAAAAACACCCTAACTACGAAACCCCAACAAAAAACACAAAATATACACACAACCAACCCTATAAATAAACAGAAAAAGAAAACAAACCCTATACAATACCAACAAAAAATAATGCAGTTGCAGCAGAATAGTAGATAAATAAATAAAAATATCGACACGATAAAAAACAAAAAAATAAAAAAACAAAAAAGCACACACCCCAATACAAAATAACATAAATTAAATTAAGAAGAGACCAACCCCAAAACAAAACAACACCTACCAACCCCTAAACCAAATAACAACACGCAAGGCGCCAGCAGCCTAAACCCTCTCAAGATAAATAGATTAACCTATCCTAAACTCAGCCACAAACAAATACTTAACCCTAAGACCTTTAAAAGGTCAACAGAACTCAAAATACAGACCAACCCCTCTAACACCAAAAAAAAAAAAAAAAAAAAAAAAACAAAACAAAAAAAAAACAAAAACAAAAAAACAAATCCAACACGAATAAACTGGCTTTTCAACTAGATAATTCTCATTTCTAAGAAACCACCTGAAGATGAAGCCAACAACATAATGGGCTGGCTTCGAAACACGAAAATTTTTGTGTAGTGATACTATGAATTTATAAAAACATTGTAACAACCATTACAATATATATATATATATATATATATATATATGTATGTAAGAAAAATTAAGGCAGATACGTTATTTCATGGTAAATCGGAGGAATAGGCCTATCTTAGGCGAACCACCATCAGCTTCCGTCTTTGTTACACAAAAGATTTTGTTCCTACCACTGTATGTACAGGATACTCCTTTGAATTCTTCTAGACCTACACCGCATGCTGATATATCTAAACGTATTGTATAAATGGAACTTTGTCTGTATGTGTATGTATGTGTGTGTGTGTGTGTGTGTGTCTGTATGTGTGTGTTTCCGTTACCTATAAACTCCGAAACGGCTGAACCGATTTTCTTGAAAATTTACACAGTTGTACTATAAGCGTCTGCGAGTGTTCTTAGCTAGGTTTTGTGTTGAAGTACCACAGATAAATATCGAATATCGATAATCGAAAAAATTGGGTTATAGAAGGAGTGGTCCGATTTTAATCAAACTTGATACACTCATAGACAAAGACATAAGAAACGATATTCAGAAGTTTCAAGGTTGCAGTTCTTACAATAGTGCAGAAAATCGATAATATATATACATAAAAGGCAAGATGTTT
>JBBBDQ010001626.1:935000-960000 GCA_037127315.1 Ascarosepion bandense | reverse complement strand
GCGAAAAACAGAAGTCACGAAAGTACCGTCTCGCCGCTGAACAAGGACATCTAAAAATGGAAGACATCCATCCCTTTCAGTCTCCATGGTAAACTGAAGGGAAGGATGTAAAGAATTTAACTGAACTAAAAAATGTTCAGCATCAATGGCGCTGTCAAATAAAGAGAAAGTATCATCAACATATCGTTGATATATCAAAGGTCCTGCTACCCTCTCAAATAGCAGACGCTCATGAAATCCCACGAAAATATTCGCAAGGACAGGACCCAAAGGACTACCCATAGCAACACCGTCCGTCTGCGCAAACATTGTCCCGTCAAAGCTAAATTCAACCCCTCAGTTGCCAATCGCATATATTCCAGGAATAACTCCTCGGGAATTGCCGCGGCACCTAAACTCCCTCTATATAACATGTCTACACAAATGTAAGCATTGTAAGTAATTGATTTTGCCTTGTCCTTTTCCTTAATTCCCTTAAAATTAAAGCCAACGAGAACCCTTGATAAGAGTTGGCCGAAAGGTTCCTCGGGTTTAAATAATATGACGTCTGTTCTTTTTAAAGCCATTAGTAATTTCTGCGGTACAAATCATTATATATATATATATATATATATATATATATATATATATTACACTGAATATCGGAGTGAGCAGTTAGTGATCAAATGCACTACTTTAAGTATTATTATATATATATATATTTTAGACGATAATAGAAATCAATATCTAAATAAGAAAAGCATAACATTATAAGATTATCATGAAATAAAATTAAATTATTCAAAATAAAGGGTTCTGTTCGAAATTCCAATCATCTGAAGAAGGCAGAAGCGGACAACAGCCAAAACGTCGTCAAACTAGCAATAAAGTTAACATTCTGAAAAATAAATAATGTAAATACTGTCTCATCTCAGATGTATGGGTCCTGGGTATGACGTTAAATTGCATCCGGCAGCAAGGCCTCTGATTGGGTGGTTGTGAGAAGGATGAAACCTTTTAATTGCTGTTGTTTCCAGGTCAATCCCGACCCGTAGTGGTAGCACCTGTTAGGGTCCCAGCTATGGGCAAATGGGGTCAAAATACGATGAAAGTATAAAAATACACTTTTATAGAAATATATACATAAATATAGACCTTTATAGAAAAATATATATTTTTAAAGGAAAAATATTACCAACAATACATTTTTGAACGAAAAAAATATTGCCATAACACATTTTTGAAGGAAAAATTATTCTGTATATTTGTGAATACAAAATTAGAAGGCGTGTTCAGTTTTCTAAAATGAAAAAGAATAAAAACAAATTTTTTTATTAAAATCTGATCAAATCAACCTTCTCATTATAGCCGAACATAAAAAATATTTTAAAACCCCAAATTTTGTATTAAATAACCCAGAGGTGTTGATATGCCGTTAAACAAAGCTCAAACTCAAATTCAAACTCATACGTGTGTACAATTAATTAATGATGATAATTAATAAATAGTCTCTGTTTTTGTTTGCCAACTTTAATCTTGAAAATATACTGTCAAATTATCTGAGTCACCTTTATCTGCAGTGACTTGTTATCGTCTATCAAGCAACTCGGCCATACATTTTAAAGGCAACTGCAACACATTTCTGGGTGAAAATAGTTTTTGATAAACCCACGAATTTAGTTTTCATTAGAAAACATTTTCTCCTTTTTTGCTGCGATCGACAAAAGTAATTAATAAGTGGTTCGTGCAAGTATTTTTTTTTTCAGATCATTTGACCTCCAGCAAAGCAATAAAGGCCTCAGAACACAAAAGGTTACAGAGTCTTAGAGAATATGAGACAAAAGACTAATAGAGAGAGAGAGAGAGAACAATAAAGAATTAAGACGACAGAAGACAGAAGATAACGATTGTCATTGCATTTAAACCCTTGAAGAGGTCAAAGATTACTTTTCACTTTTTTTTTCCACCCCAAGCAAAGCGGGACCGCGACTTGTGTGCAGGGTGTTACAGCGAGAGAAAAGACAGGGTACATGGGTATTGAAATAAGAATAAAAGAAAAACGGATGTAATAATATAGAAGATGGCAACTGACGTCGCATTTAAATGTTTGCACAGTTAAGTACCAGACGTGATACACGCTTTGGGCGATCATGTCACTTTCAAGACTGAGCAGAAGTTTATCCCGCAGTAGGTTGCCATTGCTTTTTGCGGTAGACTGTTGCCAACCAAGGACGATAAAACCTAATCTGTCCAGTTATTTGCCTCATAGCTAGAGGGAGAAGCAATGTATTATATTATTTAGCAGTAATTAGTGGGGGATCAGTATAGTACTTCATAACAATAGAAAACCGATCCCCCACTTTATGCCCAGTAGAAGCCTTAATCATGTTTCCAACTATTATATTCAGTCAGTCAGTTAAGTGCCATACGTGATTCACGCTTTGGGCGACCATGTCTCGAAAGAGACATGACTGACTGGGCAGAAGATTTTCTATGCTGCTCTTTAAACTGTAGTTGAATGGAAGAAGAGATGTATTGTATTAATCAGTAGTAATTAGTGGGGGATCAATTTATTACTTCATAACAATAGAAAACCGATCCCCCACTTTATGCCCAGTAGAAGTCTTAATCATGGTTCCAACTATTATATTCAGTCAGTCAGTTAAGTGCCATACGTGATACACGCTTTGGGCGATCATGTCTCGAAAGAGACATGACTGACTGGACAGAAGATTATCTCGCAGTAGGATGCGATTGCTTTCTGCGGTAGACTGGTTGCCAGCCTAGGTTATAGAACCGAATCTGTTCTATTATTTAATCCATAAGTGGAGAGAAGAGACAGATTAATACCTTTCCCAAGGGTATTTGTGCGTCAGTGAATGCAAGGACTTCAACTGGAATTCGATGTCGGCTCGCCGATTTGTCGTTCCGAGTCGATATCCACTGTACTACAAAAAAACAAGTAAACGGTGCTCTACAAGTGCGAATTAAGAGAAAAGAAACTGTTGGAGTTGAAATGGTGGTTACATTGAATTATTTCGACGGTGAATGTGTGGGACCTTAATACCAATCGAGTCGCACGCTTAAATTTACGTGGACAAGGCATTAGGAAAACATTTCGTCAGAGCAGTTGCCATTAAAATATTTTTATAATAATTTGCTTTAGTCTTTCATTTTTTGTAATTTTTTAAAAATTTTGTTTATATTATAGTGGCTTACGGCCTATCACGTTGAATACACCGGTTCTCGCTCGATTCACCGACGTTAAGCAACGTTGAGCCTGGTCAGTACTTAGATAGGTGACCGCTTGGGAATACCAGGTGCTGTAAGCGTTTAGTGACGGAAGAGCGTGCTTACGGCCATATCACGTTGAATACACCGGTTCTCGCTCGATCACCGAAGTTAAGCAACGTTGAGACTGGTCAGTACTTAGATGGGTGACCGCTTGGAAATACCAGGTGCTGTAAGCGTTTAGTGACGGATGTGCGTTGTGATGAAGGGGATATCGCCTCGGAAAGAGAAATCGGTGAGGCGAGTTCGAATTCCAGTTGAATACCCCGCATTCACTTAAGCACTGGAACCCTTGGGAAAGGTATTTATCCGTCCCTTCCCTCCAGTTATGGGTTAAATAACAAGGTTAGGACTTGAGGACCCTGCACTTTAAAACAAATCCCAATGAATCTTGATACTAGAAAAGAAAAAAAGTATTACTAGACACAAAAACTTATATAAAAAATAAAACAACAATAAATTGTTGAAAGAAAAAGGTATTACCAGCAATAAATAAAAAAAATAGTTGGCAATAAATGACCCGCCGAGGTTGATATGTTCATAAAACAAAACAACCAACTTAAATTATATTATAGTATCTTTTTCTTGAGAGAGAGCAAGGTCAGAACACTCGTTTAATATATGATTAAAAGTGTATATCGTTTCACATACTAAGCATACTGACTGATCTTCGTTGTATAGCAAGTACGAGTTGGTTACTCCTGGGTGGCCAATGCATCAACGGGCCAGTACCAATTCTTCCTCTTTTCTGAACGCCGACTTCCATCCTCCTAGTTTGGGCTGAATTGCGAAGAGTTTCTTCTTCCTCTATGTGCCCTGTCCCTTCAGGACGTAGGCGATCATAGCTCTCCACGTCTCCCTATCGATCAGGCCCTGCAAATGTGTTATCCGCTGCTTTCCTCTGTCTCTCTTTCCTTCTATCTGACCAGTCAGTATCAGGTTCTCCAGGCTCTCCTTCCTCATTGTGTGTCCCACAAACTTCATCCACCTGATCAGGCCCTGCAAATATGTTATCCGCCGCCTTCCTCTGTCTCTCCTTCCTTCTATCTGACCAGTCAGTATCAGGTTCTCCAGGCTCTCCTTCCTCATTGTGTGTCCCACAAACTTCATCCACCTGATCAGGCCCTGCAAATATGTTATCCGCCGCCTTCCTCTGTCTCTCCTTCCTTCTATCTGACCAGTCAGTATCAGGTTCTCCAGGCTCTCCTTCCTCATTGCATGTCCCAGGAACTTCAGTTGTCTCTTCCTGATGCTCAGCATCAATTTCTTTTTTGTTGCCATTCTTTCTAACACCTCGTCGTTGCTTGTATGCTCAGTCCACGATATCCGTAGCATCCTTCTGTAGAACCACATTTCGGCCGCTTCCAGTTTTGTCCTCATTTTCGATGATATTGTCCAGCATTCACTGCCGTATTGAAGAACTGACATCACGTAGCAGTCTAGAACTCTTTTCTTCGTTTCTATTGAGATTTTCCTGTGTGTTAGTATTTTGCTCATCTTCTGGAACGCGTCCTTTGCCATGCCAATTCGCCTTCGGATCTCCGTGTCGCACTTTCCATCTCCTGTTAGAACACTTCCTAGGTACTTAAATTCTTGGACTTGTTTGATTCTGTTATCCCCCACCTGTATTTGGCATTTCGGGTTGTATCTTTTGCGATAACCATGCACTCAGTTTTCTTAAAGGCGAAGAGTTTATTAGAGGTTATTCTCTAAGCAGCTTTGTAATTCTTTTTGAATTGTCTTCTTTTTGTGCTGTGCCCCTTCATGACTTAGGCGATCATAGCTCTCCACATCTCCCCATCCCTAGTGGCTCTTAGCATGCTATTTCTTGTTACCCTATCCAAATACCGTCCTGTCATCAACTTGCTCAAGCCCATCAAGTATGTTATACGTTATTTTTTTACTGTCTCTCTATCCCACTGTTTTAACAATGAGTATCAGATTATCCAAGCCCTCCTTCCTCATTACATGTCCCAGGAACTTCAGCTGTCTTTTCCTGATGTTAAGTATTAGTTTCCTTTTCTCTTTCCTCCTCTATCTGACCTGTGAGTATCAGATTGCCCAAGCCCTCTTTCCTTATTACATGTCCCAGGATCTATCTATCTATCTATCTATCTATCTATCTATCTATCTATCTATCTATCTATCTATCTATGAGTCTGTCTATCTATCTATCTATCTATCTATCTATCTATCTATCTATCAGTCTGTTCTATCTATCTATCTATCTATCTATCTATCTATCTATCTATCTATCTATCTATCTATCTATTTCAGTCTATTCATATCTATCTATCCATCTATCTATCTTAGTCTATTCATATCTATCTATCTATGGCACCTCGACATGGTGTAATGGTTAGCAAGCTTGTCTCACTTGAACCTATTACAACTGAAAAGTGAGTTCGATCCTCACTGGGTGCCAAATACTTTCGGCACTGTGCCGCATCTACGCGACGATTAGAAAACTTATCTATCTATCTATCTATCTATCTATCTATCTATCTATCTATCTATCACATTCTGTTCATATCTATCTATCTATCTATCTATCTATCTATCTATCTGTTCTCAGTCTGTTCAAATCTATCTATCTATCTATCTATCTATCTCAGTCTGTTCATTATCTATCTATCTATCTATCTATCTATCTATCTATCTATCTATCTATCTCAGTCTGTTCAAATCTATCTATCTATCTATCTATCTATCTATCTATCTATCTATCTATCTATCTCAGTCTGTTTATATCTATCTATCTATCTATCTATCTATCTATCTATCTATCTATCTATCTCAGTCTGTTTATATCTATCTATCTATCTATCTATCTATCTATCTATCTATCACATTCTGTTCATATCTATCTATCTATCTATCTATCTATCTATCTATCTATCTATCTATGGCACCTCGATGTGGTGTAATGTTTGCCAAGCTTGTCTCGCTTGAACCTATTACAACTGAGTAGTGAGTTCGATCCTCACTGGGTACACTATACGTTCGGCCTTGTGCCACATCTAAACGGTGCTTAGAAAATCGGTTATCTATCTATCTATCTATCTATCTATCTATCTATCTATCTATCTATCTATGTCTGAAATGTTGTTAAGTCCATTAAAGCATTGGTAGTTTTAGAGAGTTCACTGGGAAATACGTGTGAGTACCATTTCTAAAATTAGCTGAGAACGTCTGAAGAACTTTTTGGGATCTGCCTTCGTCTTGTGCTTGCACATATCAGTCAGCCCCCAACAACCATTTACAGTGGGTATTGCAGCCGGCATCAAATACAGTTAATTACCGCCCCTTCAAGAATAAAAAAGGAACAATAACGAATACATTGGAAGAATGCAAATAAATCGAAAACAAAAATTCAATAGAGTGTCAAACAAAAGCGCAGGAGCTAAAAAATAAAGAAAAGAAAAGAAAATACTGTTTGGAAAAATTCAGAATGAGGGCAAAATAACGAAAGGATCACAATGGCGCCGGGAATCATTCCATTGCAAAATGTAAGAAAGTTTCATTGTCAACATTTCTTCATCTCTTGCGTACAGCCGGAGAACAGAACAAATTCGAGAACAAACAATAACTGTTTCACTTGCTACTTAAACCGCCAACGCGTAACTGAAGAAAACAGACGAGTATCGTTTAGGGTGATTAGAGCAAAAAAAAAAAAGAAAAAAAAGAAAAAGAAAAAGAAAACGTTCAGAAACAATGGCTTCTATTAAGCCCTTTATAATCAATGTCTTCTGTGTGACATTTAGCGCCGCTACTGCAAACTGCAAAGCGCGGTGTGTGAACTTGAGAAGGAAGAAAAAAGTGATCGCGATTTTCCCCCCTTTCTCAGCCTTACGGAATTTGAAAGCGGGGGGGGGTGGTTGGCATAAAAATAAAAGTAGTTTTGGAAAATTTCAAAACAAACTTGGGAAGAAATATCAGCCAACAATAAAATGTGCGACGTTATCGAAAAGAAATGAAATAAAGCAAAACATTGTGCTTCATGAAAATGTATTTTTAGTGAAACAGAAAACAAAGTGAATATTTTCAAAAAAAAAAAAAAAAAAAAATAAAAATAAAAATAAAAATAAAAATAAATAAATAGAAAAGGTGGACTAATTAAATTTATTTGAGTTTTATTTCAATTTGGGATTTGTTTTTATTATGCATATTACACAATTCAGTTGTTTCTTTCTTTGACCTTCTTGAGTCTTCTTTCTTTCTTTCTTTCTTTGATTCTCGTTTTTGTTTCTCTATCTTTCCTTTTCCAATTCTTTCTTTCTTTCTTTTTCCTTCTGTCTGTCTTTCTTTTTTTACTTCTTTAACACTCATTTATTGCTTGTTTATCTTTCCTTTTTAAATCCTTTCTTTCTTTCTTTCTTTCTTTCTTTCTTTCTGTCTTTCTTTGACTCTTTTTTTGACGTCTCTATTTTTCTTTTTTTAAAGTTTTTCTTTTTTGGTCTTCCTTTCTTTCATTGGCAGTCTTTTGGTTTCGCTATCTTAAAGTTTTCAATTCTTTCTTTCTTTCTTTCTTTCTAATTGACCCTCTTTTTGTTTCATCAATTCATTCTTTCTTTTTATTCTTACTTTTTTCTTTCTTTCTTTGTCCAATTGACCCACTTTTTGCCTCTCTTTATTTCTTTTTCCAATTTTTCTTCCTTCCTTCTTTCCTTCCTGCCTTCCTTGCTTCCTTCTTTCCTTTCTTTCTTTTTTCGACCAATAAATTGCTGAGTACATTTCTTTCTTTCTCTCACTCTCTTGCTCTTCTTTCTTTCTTTCTTAGTAATTGACCCTTTTTTGCTTCACTGTTTCTTTCATCAATTCTTTCTTTCTTTCTTTCTTTGACCAGCTTTTTCTTCTATATCTTTTTTATTAATTTATTCTTTCTCTCTTTCTTACTTTCTAATTGACCCTCTTTTAGCTTCTCTGTTTCCTTCATCAATTCTTTCTTTCCTTCTTTCTTTCTTTCTTTCGTCGTTGACCAGTCTTTTCTTCTATGTCTTTCCTTTTCTTTCTTTCTTACTTTCTAATTGACACACTTTTAGCTTCTCTGTTTCTTTCATCAGTTCTTTCTTTCTTTCTTTCTTTCTTTCTTTCTTTCTTTGGCCAACTTTTTCTTATATATCTTTTTCATTCATTCTTTCTTTCTTTCTTTCTTTCATTCATTCTTTCCTTCTTTCTTTCTTTCTTTCTTTCTTTGACCAACTTTTTCCTATATATCTTTTTTATTCATTCATTCATTCTTTCTTTCTTTCTTTCATTCTTTCTTTCTTTCCTTCGAATTGACCCTCTTTATGCTTCTCAGTTTCTTTTATCAATTCTTTCTTTCTTTCTTTCTTTCTTTCTTTTGCTTTCACTAATTTTTCTTCTTTTTTCTTTTCTTTTTTTACTCTCTAAAGATTTTCACCCCGCCTTCGTAGCCTTTCGATTTTTCCTCTTTTCCTTCTTTTCCGTTTCATTTCGCTTTTTACATTCAACCCACACCGCCACCCTGCTTCCTACCCCTTTTCCTTTTCCACCCTTTTTATTCTTTTTTCCTATTCGCCTCTCCATTGTACTTTTATCCATTAACTTATGTCATCGCTTTTGTGCAATCAACGAATTGTTAAACATTACATCACTGTTTCCTTTTGTGTCCTTTCCCGTCAGATGCCAAGCTAACAACGAACGAACAATTTTCTTCTTGTATAAGAGCAACTTCATTGCAGCCATTCAGTGGAGAACTTAAAAGAACAGTTGGATTAATTATTATTATTATTATTATTATTATTATTATTATTATTATTATTATTTCTCGATGTTAAGAATAATTAAAAAAATCTTTAATGGCGATTATTATCATAGTTCGAACAAAGGCATATTCTTCAAACTTTGCACAAAGTTTAGTGAAAAAAAAAAATAAAAAAATAAAAAATAGGAACGAACAAAAGGCAATCAAATCCAACACTTTACGATAATAATAATAATAATAATAATAATAATAATAATAATAATAATAATAATTTTTTAACAGTAATGCCCGGCCTATTTGCTTCAATTTTTATGTCTGTGTAGATGGTGTAATCCCATAGAATGGTGACATCTTCTATTTCTGTAACCGGTGCTGGGTGATATTCATACCAGTCCTTGTTTTCATAATTTCCACAGTGTTTGCACATTGTCCAATGAAAATATTGCCCCACTCTATCGTGTCTATTTTTATATTCATTTGTGGCTAGTACAGAACAGCCTGAGTTTCGATGGTCTATTGTTTCCTGGTATTTATCACAGAACCTGCATTTTGGATCTACATCATTATGTATAATATTTGCCTGAAAGTTCCTAGTGAAAAGACTTTGGTCTTGCGCTGCAATAATAAAGCCTTCAGTTTCAGACTTTAATCCAGATGTACGTAACCATCGATGAGTTTTAACTTTATTAACATTGGATTTATTGGCACGTTCTGAGTATTGGTCATGCAGAGGTTTGTCTTGCCAGCGCTGTTTCATCTGTTCAAGAGCTTTATCCTTGGCTTTCCTTTTCATATCTTTTACCGCAATAGTTGGTTCTTGGCTTCTGTTTTGCTTTTCTACAGAATCTATTAAATGTAAATTTTGTTTGTATTTACTACCTTCTTTCATTATTGAATATTCTTTCTTTCTGTTTTCATATTGTTTGACTAATTGTATCATCCAGTCCTTTGTTGTTCCTATGCATGTTAGTAAGCCAATAGTTGTCTTGTATGACAATTCTAGATGAATAGGACCTCTTCCACCTTCTTTATGGGGTATGTATAGACGGTCTACGTCAGCCTTTGGATGATGCATCTTATGCTTAGAAAGAAGCTTTCTTGTTTTAGAATCCATTCGCTTAATGTTGTTTAGAGTCCAGTTTAAGATGTTGAAACTATATTGGACAACTGGAATTGCAAGGCTATCAATGGCCATAATTCTGTTCTTTTTTTTAATATTTTTCGTAGCCTTCTATAGTACTCTTTACGCACTATTTCTTTCATTTTTTTATGGTGAATCTTTTCACTCTCATTTACACCTAGTTATTTATAAGTTTCTTCCGGCTCTAAATCTTTTATTGTTACAGCAGGGTCTAAGCTAATTGAGATTGTTCGTTCTAGCGATCTTCGAAAATCTGTAGCTTTAGCACATTTATTCAAATTGCATTTCATTCCAGTGTTTTCCTTTAAGCATTTTACAGTTTGCAGAAGACCTTCCAGCTTATTTTCATTCTTAACATACAATTTTAAGCCATCCATTTAAAATACATGGCTTATTTTCTTTTGAGCTATTTTATAACCACATTTTGTTAAGTTGACTGGTTAATGCTATTACTGATATGCAAAATAGTAAGGGAGACAAAGAGTCACCTTGAAATATTCTTCTGTTGATGTTTATTTCACCAGACCTATAGGTTCCATTTATATGATTGAGGTAAAGGTTTGTTTTCCATATCGACATACATTGTTCGATGAAATTGGTGATGACGGGTGATACCATGTATATATTTAAAGTGTTTTAGATCCAGGAATGTGGTACACTATTGAATGCCTTACGATAATCTGTCCAGGCAGTACTAAGATTTGTTTGCTCTGAAGCAGTTTTTCAAGATCATTCAATTAATAAGTAATTGGTCTTTACATCCGTAACAGCCACGTTAGCACCCTTCTGGTTCAAGCGGCAGTATGTTATTATTATTATTATTATTATTATTATTATTATTATTATTATTATTATTATTATTGTGTTGTCATTTTTCATCATATTTCGATTTCTGCTATGGTCGCACTATCTACCAAGTCTACGGGAAGACCTAAGGCAGGTCGTGGTGTGTTGTTATGGCTCCATTTCATATTTTTTCTATCTCCCCTATCATCCCTTACAATTTTTTGTATATCTCTTAAGCTGGAGTTTCTAGGGATTTTTTCAATTTGTTGTTTTGTTCCATTTTTTATCATTCCAAGTGCAACTACTATCACTGGCACAACTCTTGTTTTCAATGTCCACATTTTTTCTATTTCAATTCCAGGTCTTTATATATTGACAGTTTTTCGAATTCCTTGGTTGCAATGTTACAATCCGCTGGACAAGCCATACCAATTATTAGGGAAGTTTTTTCTTTCTGGTTTTTAAAAATGATGTCCGGCCTATTTGCTTCAATTTTTATGTCTGTGTAGATGGTGTAATACCTTAGAATGGTGACATCTTCTATTTCTGTAACCGGTGCTGGGTGATGTTCATACCAGTGTTTGTTTACATATTTTTCGTAACTTTTGTACATTGTCCAATGAAAGTATTGCCCCACTCTATCTTGACGATTTTTATAATTTTTGCGGGCAAGTACAGAACATCGTGAGATTAGATGGTCTATTGTTTCTTGGTATTTATCACAGAACCTGCATTTTGGATCCACATTATTATGTATAATATTTGCCTGGAAGTTCCTAGTGAAAAGGCTTTCGTCTTGCGCTGCAAGAATAAAACCTTCAGTCTCAGACTTTAATCCAGATACACGTAACCATCGATGAGTATTAACTTTATCAACATTGGATTTATTGGCACGTTCTGGATATTGGCCATGCAGAGGTTTGTCTTGCCAGCGTTGTTTCATTTGTTCAAGAGCTTTATCCTTGGCGCTCATTTTCATATTTTTTGCCGCAATAGTTGATTCTTGGCTTCTGTTTTGCTTTTCTACAGAATCTACTAAATGTAAATCTTGTTTGTATTTACTGCCTTCTTTTATTATTGAATATTTTTTCTTTCTCTTTTCATGTTGTTTATCTAATTGTAAGCCAATAGTCTTGTATGACAATTCTAGATGAATAAGACCTCTTCTACCCTCTTTACGAGGTATGTACAGACATCAGTCTTTGCATGATGCATCTTATGCTTAAAAAGAAGCTTTCTTGTCTTAGAATCCATTCGTCTGATATCGTTTAAAATCCATTACAAGATGTTGAAACTCTATTGGACCACAAAATGTCAAGGCTATGAATTGCCATAATTCTGTTCTGAGAATTCAATTCAGTTTTTAATCTTCTATATGCACTCTTTATGCACTATTTCTTGCATTTTTTATGGTGATTTCTTTCACTCTCTTTTACACCTAGGTATTTATAAGTTTCTTCTGGCTCTAAATCTTTATTGTCACAGAAGGGTCTAAGCTAATTGAGGATGCCTGTTGTAGTGATCCACGTAAAACTGCAGCTTTAGCACATTTATTCAAATTAAATTTCATTCCAATGTCTTCGCTGAAGCAGTTTACTGTTTGCAGAAGACCTTCCAGGTCCGTATCATTCTTAGCATACAATTTTAAGTCATCAATGTAAAACAGATGGCTTATTTTCTTTTGTGCTTTTTTATAACCACATTCTGTCTTATTAAGTTGACTGGTTAGTGCTATTTATTATTATTATTATTATTATTATTTTTTTTTCTCTAGATTTCTGCTGTATACACACTCTTTCCGCACCCCAGCCAGAGACCTAAGGTCAGATGACATGACGTGTTCCACATATCATTTTTTGCAAAAAAAAAAAACATGACTACACACATATAGAAAGCTATTTGGACGTTGTGAGCTGTACGGTTTATAAGCAATTATAATGTGGATATATATATATATATATATATATATATATATATATATATATATATATATATATAGACTAAACTAAACTATCGCCGGGTTCACACTCCACCCACATCTATTGAACAGGTGAAGAGGCTCATCCCTTGTTTCCTGTTTAGCATGCGGTTTCCGGTTTTCTCTTTTCCAATCTTTTCACTCTTTTCTTTCTTTCTTTTTTATTTTTTTTTTCGATTGGAGTAGATAGTCTAAACTAAACTATCGCCCGGTTCACACTCCACCCACATCTATTGAACAGGTGAAGAGGCTCATCCCTTGTTTCCTGTTTAGGATGCGGTTTCCGGTTTTCACTTTTCCAATCTTTTCACTCTTTTCTTTTTTTATTTTTTTTCAATTAGAGTAGATAGACTAAACTATCGCCCGGTTCACACTCCACCCACATCTATTGAACAGGTGAAGAGTCTCATCTTTTGTTCCCTGTTTAGGATGTGGTTTCCGGCTTTCTCTTTTCCATTCTTTTTACCCTTACGTAGCCCCCTGCGCATCAGTGGTTATAGCATTGCTTGGGGTGATTATATATATATATATATATATATATATATATGTTACGGAAATTAACGAAGATTAACGAAACTTGGTTATAAACAATCGACATTTTGAAATGATTTGTTTCAACATTATTTTTGATCGATACTCATATTTAAGTAGATATTCTGTTTGTATTTAAACAGTATTATATATTTATACCTACCGGCCTCCTTATTTACGATATTTTTTTTTATTCCTGCCGAATGACACATATTTTCGTAATAAAAACATTTATCGTAAATAATGAGGTCGGTAGATATAAATTTATAATAATGTTTAATTACAAACAGAATATCTACTTAAAGATGAGTAGCGATCAAAAATAATGTTGGAACAAATCATTTCATATATATATATATATATATATATATATATATATATATATATATATATATTCCCTCCTGTCACGCCCATACTAACACTCTTAAATATAATGCCGTCAATTTTTTACGGCAAGGGTACATTCGTATATATATATATATATATATATATATATATATATATATATATATATATTAAGCTAGTGAGCCAAGAAACCTACCAATGTTTCACCTAAACGGATCTTCAAGGAAGGTGAGATAACCTTCCCTGAATATCCGTTTAGGTGAAACCTTGGTAGGTTTGTTGGCTCACTAGGTTGATTTATATATATATATATATATATATATATATATATATATATATATATATATATAAAGCTAGTGAGCCAAGAAACCTACCAATGTTTCACCTAAACGGATCTTCAAGGAAGGTGAGATAACCCTTCCCTGAATATCCGTTTAGGTGAAACCTTGGTAGGTGTGTTGGCTCACTAGGTTGATTTAGTTATTCTGCTCTGCTTACGTATTGAGCGCTTTTTTGTTATTGATTACTCGTCTCGGGTTTTTTCTTTGGGCTACGTACTGGCTCGGTCCAAATCGCTTTGGCTGATGTTCATGTGCTTAGCTCTTTCTTTTTTTCATAACCATTTTTTCCTTCCGCATATATACGCGGAAGGTTTTTCGAAACGAGTATAGTGATAAATTTGCATTCACACACACACACACACACACACACACACACATATATATATATATATATATATATATATATAAACTAGAATCCTTGGTATTTGGTAAGGTAAATTCCACAGGGGATTAAATCCAATGAGAACTCAATGTTAAGATTTAACAGAGTATTATAATAATCAACATAAGTTGGATGTTTCTATAAACCCATTAGTAATATTTAATAATCGCGGATCTCTTATAGACCGTTCCTCAGACAAAATTCATACAACAGTGAATGGATTAAAATTATCCAGATAAAAAGAGTTTAAGTAAAAAAGAAAGAGGAAAAAAAAAAAAAAAGAAAAAGAGAAGAAAAAATAGGGGCAAGAAAGTTAACAATGTTAGACATTAGCGTCTATATTGTATCTAGACGACAAGCCTGCTTGGTCTAGATTTACAATGACAGTAGTTAAGAAAGTCGGTATAGCTTGACTTAGATTTTTAGTTGTCTATTTTAAGATGCATGGCATTAAAAATTAAAATTAAGGGTTGAATTTTCACTAGAAGAAATGAATTGTTAGCTTTTCTTATTAATTCTAACCGTAATAATAATACTATTATATTATTGCATAAAACTTATTGGTAGTAATAATAACATGATAATAAAGAAACTAATATTTAAAAATTCTTAAAGTGATAATAATAATAATAAAAAGCAATTAAAATAATAATACAGGTATTACTAATAAAGATAAAATATAAAAATAATTGGAAAAATAACGAAAATAAAAAAAATAATAATACTATTTCATAAAGCCTATTAAAATATTCTTACATTAAAATTATTATCTAATATATAAAAAACTATAAGTAAAAATAAAAATATAAAATAATAATAATAACAATAATGATAAAAAAATTAAGGTTATAAAGAGTTTTTTTCCAAATCAAACTGTTAAGTTTAATTTCGATTTTGTTATGGAATCCTATAACTATTTTTATGTCTACATTTAAAAATTAGTTCATTAAAAGTGAACGAATACGTAGATTAAAAGACACTATTCAAGCATTTATTTTTATAAAGAGTGCTCAATACAAAGTAGTGCTTAATACTGTATTTTTCTTATTACAATGGTTTATGAAAGCATTATATCACTACATAAAAAATTTCATGTTTCAAAACAATACTGTTCTTTTTCAGGTGATATGTTAAAATATTAGGTTGTCCCAAAAGTTCGTAATCTAAGGTTACCAGAAAACACTTGAAAAAATTGAAATTTTACTCGCAAAATAAACAAAAAAAAAAAAAATTATTAGCCAAAATAAAGACCATCATTTCTCAAGACTTTCTGCCATCGATTTGCAAGCTTCCGGATCTGGTCAAAGTACCATTCAGCCGGCTTCGAATCAAAGAATTCTTGACACGCTTCCTCGACTTCATCAAACGAGTCTAATCGGCGGCCCTTCAGAAAGTGTTGCATTGAGCGGAAAAGGCCGTAATCTGATGGAGCACAGTCAGGACTGTAGGGTGGATGTGCCAGAACCTAAACGCCGTCCAACTTTTCAAACTTGTCTTTGGTCTTCCTGGCGGTGTGTGGCTTGGCATTGTCCTGCTGCATCAATTGCGCTTTCGATTGATCAGAGCCGGGCACTTTTACTTCAACTTTTCATAGACCCGCTCAAGTTGCTGACAGTAAAATTCGGCACTGATGGCATGACCATTTGGAACCAACTCAAAATGCCCGATTCCTTCAAAGTTCCACCAAACGCATAACATGACTTTTTTGCCGAATCGATCTTGTTTTGGAACCGACGGTGTCTCTTGCTCTTTCTGAATCCATCACTTGTCTCGATTGTGCTGGACGGATGTCACAATGCGCTTCCAAAAACGCTCGTCCAATGGATTGCTGAGCAATTGACGGCAAATTTCAACTCGTCTGTTGGCTTGTGCTTCGGTGAGTTCGTGTGGATCTTGGCGCAGCTATTTGTGAACAAAATCAAGTTGCTTCAAATGTCGGTGAATTGTCGATTTGCCAACTCCAAGCTCATCAGCCAATTCTGGAGTGTTCGATGAAGGCTCAATGTCCAACCCGGTTTGCAAGTCTCCATCATCCAACTTTAACGGCTTATCCTCAAGACTCATGTCGCCAGAATCGAAACGCTTGTACCACTTTGAGATTGCCGCATATGCAATTGTTCCTTCATCTTCGGCAGCACAAATCTCTTCTGCAGCTTTTCTGGTTGAAAGACCTCGCTTCCAGCAGTAACGAATCAAAGCTCGCAACTCAATTTTATCAATTGCCATCTGGAATACAAAGATGAAGATCACTATAACAATATAAACGCAAAATTGCATAAAAATTCAATTTTTCGCAAGTGTTTACGAACTTTTGGGACAACTTAATAAATGATTAAAATGGTTTATTTTGAAAATATAAGATGAATTTATGGATAATTAGAAAACTAGTGAGTGGTAGTTAGAGAAAATGCTTTAGGTGTGTCAATATCTTTCAATCAAATATGAGAATTAGGTAATCATGGAGTTGTAAGATCTAGGTTATGAACTGAAGCAAAATGGTCTGGTGTCTAGACGTGCCATTTTTTAATTTTGTCTGGATAAGATACATAAGGGAACCATTAAATTTTTCAATGGGTAGACAATAATTTTTAACAAGAGGTTGGACTTTAGGTATTTTTATTGAACAATAGATTTTTTTAAATATTATCTCAAGAGTAAAGGTGCTGGAATGTTTAGGTTATAATTAGGATCAAATAATTATGGTATATTTAGTTATATTGTATTAAGAACAATCATTAAGTATTGTGTTGGTCATTTATTTCAGTAAAATAATTTTTATTTTTGTAAATTATGTTGGAGTATCAGTTAAAAATGAAACATTGCAATTATTTAAATTTTAAAGAAAATTATTTTGTCTGAGTAAGGTATATAGTGGAACCACACAATATTTAAATAGGTAAATAATTTTTAACAGCAGGAATCCGAGTGCTGAGTTCGAATTCCAGTTGGAGTCATTACATTCATTTGCGCGCTAATGTACTTAGGAAAGGTATAAATCAATCGCTTCTCCCTAAGCCATGGGTAAAATAGCAGTACAGAGTGGGTTCTCTAGCTTTGGGTGGCAACCGATCAAGGAGCCTGAAAACTCTGTATTCAAAGAGCCAGCAGAGGGTTGGCGTCTATCAGGCTGTTTTGAGTAAAGAAACATTACTTCTACCGCGGTTTTTACACATTGGGCACCTAAGATTCTATTGAGTCACGTGATATTTGGAACTAAAATTATTAAAAGATTGGAAAAGAGAAAATCGGAAACCACATCCTAAACAGGGAACAAGGGATGAGCCTCCTCACTTGTTCAATAGACATAGGTGGAATGTGAACCAGGCGATAGTTTAGTCTATCTATTCCAATTGAAAAAAAAAATAATGAAAAGAGTGAAAAGATTGGAAGAGAGAAAGCCGGAGACCGCATCCTAAACAGGAAACAAGGGATGAGCCTCTTCACCTGTTCAATAGACGTGGGTGGAGTGTGAACCGGGCGATAGTTTAGTCTATATACTCCAATGTTTAGTCTATCTACTCCAATTCTTCTTCTTCTTCTGGACGTTGGCAATGATGGCTTTCCACCATACCATCTCTATTGTAGCTTTTAATAAATATTGTCTTTTACCAGATCAATTTAATAAAACTCACTGATTAGGTCATGCTTCATTCTTCCTGCTTCTTTCTTCTTCACTATTTCCATTATTCGGACTATTGTCTTCATCTTCTACAGGTGCTAAGAATTTCGAAACAAGCCCATTATTAAAATCACTTTGGGTCAAATCACAAATGCGTCCTTAAGAAAAAAGAGCAACTGAATTTTTGGGATTTATATACCAGTAACCCTTATTTACATGAATGAAGATTCTTTTGATAGTCACGAGTTATCTCCCTCTAACCGGACTCTCTAATTTACCGGTATTGAACTCACAATTCTTTGGGTCAAATCACAAGAACTAACCAACGTCTATATCCATGTGTCCTTAAGGACATAAACAACTGAATTTTGGTGATTTATAAACCCTTGTTTCCATGAATGAAGATTCTTTTGGTAGTCAAATCACAGGAACTAACCAACGTCTATATCTATTAGGCCATGTGTCCTTTAGGACAAGACCAACTGGGACTTATAAACCTAATGTCCAGTAACCCTTTTTTACCAAAGCTCATATTGCAATTTTTGATCCTAATGATTTTCTCTAGCATTCTGTGTTATTGGTTATCATATTGTGTTCATCTCTATGCTTGGTCGGCTTAGGAGATTTTTTAAGCTTAGCTTATGTGCTGATTTCTTAAGTTTACGTAGTTTCCAGTGGCGTTTTTTTAATATTATTTTAACTTCATCCCAATAGGGGGCAGTGATCCCCTTTCTCCCTCTATATGTGGTCAGCTACGCCTGATTTTTTCTATCTCGTGTTACGGCCTTGCGATGTTCTTGTATCTTTACCTTAAGGGGGCGGCCTGTTTCTCCTTTATATTTCTTTCCATAGCTTCATGGAATGGCGTACACACAGTCCTTAGTCATGTCCTCCTCTGTTGGGGGGTCTTACTCAGGAGAGATACCTGTGAAGTGTAGAGCCACTTCTGAAGATCATCCTGATGTTATATGGACCACAGATCCTTTGTATTTTCTCCAATAACCCCTTTACATAGGTTTTTTTTTTGTTTTAATCATATCATCCCGAGCAAGGCGGTAACGCCCCTGATGTGCAGGGGGCTACATAGGAGTGAAAAGATTGGAAAAGAGAAAGCCGGAAACCACATCCTAAACAGGGAACAAGGGATGAGCCTCTTCACCTGTTCAATAGACGTGGGTGGAGTGTGAACCAGGCGATAGTTTAGTCTATTTACTCCAATTAAGACAGACCGAGGCTGTTTTCTGAGAGTTATCCTCATACACCCTTCCTTCCTTGTTCGTTGAAGTTGTTGTCATATACCCTGGATAATTGTTGCGTTGTAGGGTACTGCTTATACTGACCATTTCCTGTTCGCATGGATCTGGGTCACCGCTTTTGACTTTTGCTCGATGTTGAAGGTAGCGGACGATCTTTGGATTGTATGGGTGGTGGGAGTTGAAGTGTTGAGGTATATGTCAGGAGCCACAACTATGTTCGAGTTATAGTCATTTCACCCCAAGCAAGGCATTCCACTGCTACTATTGCACAGGGGGTTACATAGGGGAAAGTGATGAGAAAGAGTGGTTAGTTATAAAAATGTCGGGAGGAGGGTGATATACGGATGAGGATACCGAGGATGGGGGTTGGGTAAATGGGAAGAGTGTTTGAGGGAATGGATGCAAGTTAGTGCGATAAGGTGTCTATTGACCTTACATTTACATTCCTGGAGATTGTAGCTGTCGGGGAAGCAATTATATGGAAGGGAATTCAACAGGCAGGAAGTGCAAGAAAAGAAGCTGTTAGAGTAGAAATTGCGGTTACATTTTATCTGTTTCACTGTAAAAGGGTGGGACCTAGTTGCTAATCTAGTATCTCGTGCAAATTTTGAGTTCACATGGTCGAGTAGCGGCTGGACCTTCTTCTGGTGTGGCCTGAGTATGAAGGTGTCATCAACTTATCTCAGTTTTAGAGCTGTGGATTCCAATGCCATCTCTTCAAAGTATTCCATGTATATGTTAGCCAGTGGTGGTGATAATGATGAGCCCATTGTTAATCCTTCATTTTGTTGATATATGTCTAATCCCAACCCGAAGTGTGTTGTTTGTGTGCAAAAAGTCAGCATCTCCATCAAGTTATCTAGTGGAACACTGGTACGTTCTCCTCCTTGGGATGAGTCTGAAGCCAGTCTGTCCCTGACTACCGATAGTGCCTCCACCGTGGATACGTTGGTGAACAGACTAACCACATCCTAGCTCACCACCTGGTTGCATTGGATGGGATCATCTTTGATAAGTTCCTCGTAGTGGGTGGAGTTTCGAACATATGATGGTGACTTTCCTATCAGTGGGTCAATTATATCTACGAGCAAGCAACTCAGAGGGTGACACATCGAGCCTAGGCTGCGAACAATCGGCCTAAGCGGAATACCGTCTTTATGAATCTTAGGTAGACCATACATCTGAGGTAGTCTGTATGTCCATGACTGGAAGTGTTCCTTGTTCTTGATTGGGATCTGCGACAGCTGTCGTTCTGTTTTCAGTGTGGGGTCATTCTTTATCTTGCTATAGCTACCACTTCTAATGAGGTCTTTCAGTTTTTTGGTGTATTCAGTTTTGTCCATCACTACAGTTGCATTGCCTTTGTCAGCTGGTAGTATGATGATGTTCTCATTCCTCTGTAGGGTCCTGATTTCTAGCTCCTCCTCTTTCGTGATGTTTGGTTTGGGTGGCTTGGCTTTCTCCAAGGTCTACCTCACTTTCTATCTTAGATCATCCGACTGAGCCTGAAGGATGTTCAAGGCTAGTTCTTCTATACGAGCAATGATGTGTATGTGTGGCATCCGCCTGATGGTTGCTGTGAAGTTGAGACCCTTGTTCAGCGCTTTCTAGCTCCTGAAGAAGACCGGAGCGTACAACGGCCGAAACTTCGTACAACTAGAAACAAATTGCAATTTTTGACACAAATGATTCTCTTTAGCACTCCCTATTACTGGTTCCCACATTGCGTTCATCTCTATGCTTGGTTGACTTAGAAGATTTTTGTAGCCTTTAGTATATTTTACCTTTAGTATATTTTACCAGAGCTCATATTGCAATTTTTGACACAAATGATTCTCTTTAGCACTCCCTATTACTGGTTCCCACATTGCGTTCATCTCTATGCTTGGTTGACTTAGAAGATTTTTGTAGCCTAGCATATGTGCTGATTCCTTAAGTTTACGTAGTTTCCAGTGACGTTCTCTATCTGTTATTTCAACTTCATCCCATAGGAGACGGTGATCCCCTTTCTCCCTCCATATGTGGTCAGCTACGCCTGATTTTTCTATCTCTCCTTGTGTTATGGCCTTGCAATGTTCTTGTAGCCTTACCTTAAGGGGGCGGCTGTCATTCTGTTTTCAACGTGAGGTCTTTCTTTACTTTGCTATAGCTACAACTTCCTGATTGCCAGCGCCTCCTCTTTCGTGTTGTTTGGTTTGGGTGGCTTGGCTTTCTCCAAGGTCAACCTCACTTTCTATCTTAGATCATCCGACTGAGCCTGAAGGATGTTCAAGGCTATTTCCTCGATAAGGAGATGATGTCTAAGTAAGGTATCAACCTGATGCTTGTTTCGAAGTTGGGACCCTTGTTCAGAACTGACTTATATTGAGTGATGTTGACAACTGACTATACAGCTGGGCGTATTTTTTCATCAGTGCCCCTGATGAGGAATGCTTTGAGCCTCTGGGAGATATCGGAATGCAATTTTTGTTTCATCCATCGCTTGTACTGAATACATTCTCGGACCAGGGCGTGTCCGGCTTTTTCTGTGACCATACGGGGTCCCCTTGAATTAACGGCAAATCTTGGTCCCTGAAATTCAGTTGTTCTTATTCTTAAGGACACATAGTACAGTACATATAGACGCAAGTTAGTTCCAGTGACTTAACCCAAAGAGTTTTGAGTTCAATACCAGGCTACAACAGTGGCGAACATGTAATTTAGAGAGTCCGGTTAGAGGGAGATAACTCATGACTACCAAAGGAGACTTCACGCAAAGAATGAGAATGATATACTCCAGGGATTGTAATAAAGGGTTCGGTTCGAAATTCTTAGCACCTGAAGCAGGCCGGAGCATATAACGGCCGAAACATCGTACAAATAGCAACAAAGATGTCGTCAATGGCCCGAATAATTTAAATAGTGGAAATACTATCGTATCCCAGAAATAAAGACAAATTCATTTTTCTTCTTCTGTAACACGACCCTTGGTTGAGTTCAGTCAACCTTCCTGACTTTAGGTTGATTCCGCCCACGTTGTGTTTGTTAATCTCGGTTCTTTCAAACAGGATCACTTGTTATCATCCGATTAGGTTAGCCCAGGCACGCGAAAGAACGGTATATAATGAAAAGCCAGACTTCCGTGCCACGGTGTTGATTTATAGATATTTATATATATCGATTAGATACAATATTAAAAGAAAATCAAAGCTAATTACATTTGGGTGGTAGCACGCTAATATTCGTAATCTATTATCACCACGGGACGGTAGTTTGCTCAATTTTCAGCTTGCAGGTTATTTCAGCATCACTTCATCGCTGGTACCACTATCTCTTAACTTCGTTTACTTTCAATGTAAGGGGAGAAAACTTACTCTCTGCTATTATCTGCCTGATCCTACCAGCAGTCTTCGTAGTCAGTACACAGGAAATTCTGAGGAACGAATTTGGATCTTGGGTCACAAATCGTCAAAATGCAATGACAATATTTTGACTACACTTTTAGGTAAGTATTCGACAAATACTCCTGACAAAAGCATTTTGCACTCTTAGTATCTTTAAATCTGTATTCTCCACTTTTATAATTTCGGTTACTTTTCCCGACGAAAATAATTGTACTCTCCAATTTTTAGAGAAATATCTTCTCATCTTGAAAATCACTTAAAATTAATACGAGACATCTGAAAATAGGGTTATGTATACCTGAGTAATCGAAATAATGGGTTCAGTTAAAGATTTCTAGGTCCTGAAGGCTGGCGCATATAACGGTCGAAACGTCGTAAGTATGGAATTAAAGATGAGGACAATAGCCCGAACACTGCAAGTTATATATATATATATATATATATATATATATATATATATATAGTGATATGGGGAAAAGTTCTTTGACCGTTGGAATTTTTGGAGAGAGTGTTTTTTGTTTATATATATATATATCCGAGTGAATACAAAACGAAGAATTCTTACAACGTCCAAAACGTTAATTTAAAACAGTGCTCGATATAGAATATATAGAGCTGTGAATATTTATTCTAAATTATATTTTAGAACATGTACATAATTATTCTATATATAATCGCTATGCAGGCACGCTCGTTTCGATATTGAAACTTCAATGCCTCATCAGGCGGTGTGTAAAGTACTGGATATCCTTTTTCTTTTTTTATTCACTTATCGCTAACCCCCACCAACACCTCTAACAAAACACTCTCTCAAAAAATTCCAACGGTCAAAGACCTATCCCCCCTATCACTAACCCCCACCAACACCTCGAGCAAAACTAAATAAATATAAAGAAAAAGGATTTCTTCATTCTTCATCTTCATTATTCATTTTCTTCATTCTTCTTTATTTCTTTTTTATTCTTCGTCTCTTCATGCTTTTTCATTCCCTGTCTTCTTCTTCTTCTTTATTCTTCGTTTTCTTCTTCATTCTTCATCTTCATTATTCATTTTCTTCATTCTTCTTTATTTCTTTTTTATTCATTGTCTCTTCATGCTTTTTCATTCCCTGTCTTCTTCTTCTTCTTCTTCTTCTTCTTCTTCTTCTTCTTCTTCTTCTTCTTCTTCTTCTTCTTTATTCTTCGTTTTCTTCTTCATTCTTCATCTTCATTATTCATTTTCTTCATTCTTCTTTATTTCTTTTTTATTCTTCGTCTCTTCATGCATTTTCATTCCCTGTCTTCTTCTTCTTTATTCTTCGTTTTCTTCTTCATTCTTCTTCCTATTCTTCATTCTTAATTCTACGTCTTCTTTTTCATCATCATTTTTATTCTTCTTTCTTCTTCATTATTCTTCTTCGTTCTTCTTACTTTTTGCTCTTCACTTTCTTTGTAATTCTTCATTCTTCGTCTTTTTCATTTTTTCTTATTCCTCGTCTTCATTCCTCGTCATCATTGTTCGTTATTTTTCTTCATCTTCATCTTTGCATCATATATCTTCATTCTTTGTCTTTATCATTCTTTTTCATACTTCATCTTTGTCTTCATTCTTACTTTTCATTTTTCATTCTTCATCTTCTTCATTCTCCCTCTTAATCGTAATTCTTCATTTTTCATCTCCGTTCTTCTTTATTCTTTGTCTTCTTCATTCTTTGTTTCTTCTTTCTTCTTTTTTCTTCATTCTTCGTCATTATCGCTTTTATTTTTCTTTATTCTTCTTCTTAATTCTTCTTTGTCATTTCTTCTTTATTTTTCATCACTTATCATTCTTTTTCCTTCTTCATTCTTCATCTTCTTTATTTTTCATGCTTCTTTCACTTTATTTTACTTCATTATCCTCCTTCATTCTTTTTATTCGTCCTTTTTTATGCTTCTTCTTCTTTTTCATCGACTTCTTCAATCCGATTATTTAGTTTAAATTTTCTTTTCTTTATTTCATCTTTTCCTTCTTTTTTTTCTGACTACTTACTTTCTTTTTCTCTATTCTTTTACATTCTTGTCATTCTTGTTTTGGCCGACGTTGTTGCTGTCTTGTTGTTGTTGTTGTTCTTCTTTCACTAAAACCAATACACTTACCTCTTTTTCTTTCTTTCTTTCTTTCTTTCTTTCTTTCTTTCTATTTTCGTAATACCTAGTCAAATTCTTTTTCCCCCCTCTTTTTCACTGTTATTTTTTCCTTCTTCAATAAACTTCATTTTTTCC
>JBBBDQ010001626.1:762500-930000 GCA_037127315.1 Ascarosepion bandense | reverse complement strand
TACGTAAAAAAATCACAAGATCGCCAAAACCTACCTGACGAACCGTTGTGTGAAACCGCGGTAGGTTTTGGCGATCTTGTGATTTTTTTACGTGTCTTTGCTCTACATTGCTTACTATTTGTTATTTCGCTTTGGTTAGTTCTGTATCGAGTACTTTTTCTTTCTTTGTGGTTGGTTCCGTTTTGGTTTTTTTTTTCTTTACTGCGGGGTATTGTATGTATTGTCTGTATTCCGCAGTTTTCTTTTTTTCTCCCCTCTTATCCAACGCCTTACAGCGACGGATAGTAACGGAATTAGATTCTGTCTGTTATTTGTTGTCCTTAAAGTTTATTTTCGTATAGTTTTAGGATTTAGATACTTACAGAGTCGGTCTTGTTATTATTTTATATTATATATATATATATATATATATATATATATATATTCAAAACAACATCCTTAATAATGGATTCAAAAGATTCGGACAATTTTTACATAATTCATGTTGAGAAACGTAGGAAAACCCAACATATATATATATATATATATATATATATATATATATATATATATATATATATATATTGTTACGGAAATTCACGAAGATTAACAAAATAGTTTTAAACAGCCGACAGTTTGAAATTATTTGTTGGAACATGATTTTTGATCGATACTCGTATTTAAGTAGATATTCTGTTTATTATCAAACAGTATATATAATTATTTCTTCCGGCCTGATTATTTACGATAAATTTTGATACACAAATGTGTGGCATTCGAACCTGCGACCCCTATCATAGAAGAAGCCACCAGTTGATCTGGCGCGTCGTAGACCTCTCGACCACTAATATATACTCTAAAGTATAGTTAATTTATTTTCTTATCTAATATAACTAGATCCCTTAATCTATAAGCTAACCGTAGGATTAATATATTGATTCTCCCATCTTATAATTAATTTGTTTCGATTAACAGATAGATGAATTATAGGTCGACTGCATTTGTACATTATATTCTTAACACTTTCCCGGTTTTATAACTATTTCACCACTTTAAATAGTAACAGCTTAAAAAATCTTGTAACCGTTTCACGAATACATCCGATACCATCGCAGACATGCTAAGATATATATGTATACACCCAAATGTCTCATAACTGACACCGAAATGTCTAGGTATTCATGTCATTTCAATTCTCTACCCCAGTATCCTTACAGTCTTCTTTCTCTTATCCATCATGACCTGACTTTTTATTGTTTCAATGAGACAAACCGTTCGAATTCCACCTCTAATTGACTGGATACGGTAACAATTGTGTTGTTTTTAAGTTTTTATATAGAATGATTCTTAACAGAAAAAAATTGCACCGAAACACAACAGCTCTTGTGTTGCAATAAACTATGTTTTTATTATAAACACTGTTGCGGATTCCGGATGAGGAACCACACAAAATAATGAACAACAAAAACAGATATGGAGATAGAAAAGTATATTGAACGTAATATACAAACTTGAACGCCAGTTAGTAAAACCAGGAATACTATTAATAGAAATAAATATATACAAGTCTTGAATTGAAGTCGTTGGAAATAGTATGTCCGAGTATATTATTCTAGCTGAGTGGAGCTCAGTTTTAGCTTGGTCTCTGGGTAACTTTGGCATCTGTCGGAACTCTTCGATAATTGTAAGGGATCTCTACGATTACTCTCCACTGTAAACTGCAACTACATTATTTAGCTGTCCCTCCCAGTAAGGGCAACATGTGACACATGGTCAGTTATAAGGGGGATTTACG
The DNA here is from genome assembly GCA_037127315.1 of Ascarosepion bandense. NCBI lineage: Eukaryota > Metazoa > Mollusca > Cephalopoda > Sepiida > Sepiidae > Ascarosepion > Ascarosepion bandense. The sequence continues at coordinate 928,226 of JBBBDQ010001626.1, read as the reverse complement.
GGCTATATGGCCCGGCCAAAAAATACCTGTCTATTTTTGCCCAGTCGTGATTCTACCCTTCGGCGGAACCACGACTGGGCTATTGCTCTCTGCTCGGAAGCAGAGAGCGCCCTCTACTCGAAGGCAGAGTGCTGACAGTGAAAAAGTCAGTTTTAACGAGTTACCCTACAACTACAACTCTCTGTATGGCAGGATTATATTTACACTCAGTCGGGTCCATTATCATATACAAAAGGGGGAGATCCCATAACACTCCCATCCCTACCTTCTTTCTTGGGAGGAGTTAATATTTTTTCTGCTTGTTTTCTATTATTCAAAAATTTCTTCCATCGTGACATCGTTCTTTAGGGTGATGAACTTGACTCCTCACTTCTTTTCTGTATTTGGTTTGTGTGTTTCCTATGGGCAGATTTTTCTCCCTGTATTGTGTCATAAAAACTATTACTATGTATGATGTTCTACAAAGATCTGTCTTATAAAAGTAAAGTGCAACAAACGGTAACCCATTATTTTGTACTACACACACACACACACACACACACACACACACACACACACACACACACACATATATATATATATATCTGTCTGCGGATATATACATATATATATATATATATATATATATATATATATATATATATATATCCGCAGACAGATTTGTTTCGCTGTATAACAGCTCATCAGTACAGTTAGACTCCGATTGCTTTTAACCCAGGATTGAAACCCGACCGAATTTGCGTCAGTCGGCGATTCTACCTTTGGGCTATGGGCGTTCGGTAGAAGAAGGCACACTTTTTTGCGTGTATATTATCATTATATACGTCCAATAACCAGAGTGCACTAATCCATTACTGAATGAGCGATGCGTACATGCCAGAGTAGCTACTGTTTTTCAAAGTCTCTCTCTCTATATATATATATATAAACCAACTAGCATAAACTCGTGTCTTCTTAATTATAATAGTGAATGCACTCAACGATATAAGTTAGCTGTTCCAAAAAACTTAATTCAACGCACACAAATGATATCTTCTTTCAAATCCATATTCTATAAAGAATTACACAACATTAAACAAACACTTGTTAACAATGGATTTCCTAACTTCGTCATTGATTAACAAATTAAAATGTATCTCAACAAACTTAGTAATAGCTCTAACAATATTGACAATATGAATAATAATAGTGTACGTCAAAATAAACATAAGACTATTAACTTATAGTATTGCAACCAAATGCATTATAATTACAAACATGATGAAACACTCAAAAACATAATACGTAGAAACGTTAAACCAATAATGATAATCAAATTAAGCTCATCATATATTATAAAAATACTAAAACAATTGACATTATAGTTCCTAACAACCCTACAACCAGACAACTAAATCTTCTACAGAAAATCAATGCAGTGTATCATATTACATGCCCGTTCAGAGATTATAGCTTCGATACTAATAATAAACCCACTACATATATTGGTTTTCCTACAATCACGCTCTCCCGTAGACTGTTATCTTTCTCATCAGAGTTCGATTAAACAATGTTTCTTAGAAAAACATAGCTTTGTACGTAATATTGGACAGATTTTAGTCGATAACACAATAATACTCACTCATACACACAGTAAAAAGAACCTTCAGATATTGGAGGCCATCTACATTAAATCCAAACAACCCACACTTAATAAAATCAAATTTCAATCTGGTCACAGCACCTTACATTGCATTTAAATATATGGTTCTGTTAACATTTCGAGCTCTCACGCAGTGTGACGTCATAGAACCGCTTTACAAATATACGAACTGCGTCTACTATTTGGTGACTGTTATCGTTGCTTAGCAATGTTTGATGTCAACACAAGATAAAATCATCTTTGATGCTGGATGTCTTTATGTTATAAACCGTCATTGTATCCTTTCTGAAGATGGCCTATGTGAGCGGAAAGCTTAGAACGAGCATATTAAAAAATATCCAAATTTTGGACAGTTTTTGTTTTTATTTTCACCTGAAATTAAAGCCAAAATACGATGTTTAGAACGGCTGATGATTAAACATAAAAGACATTCATTGTCTGTTATATTTAATAGTATATGTTTAGAATATATATATATATATATATATATATATATATATATAGCAATAAATAAATTAAGTTTAATACTTACAGGCATTGTGTAAGATGAAAAAAAAAAAAACAATAAAAAAACGAAGGAAGAAAGACCGACCGATTTCTATCCCAATCTCTTCAGGGTCATCTGGGAAAATTTAAAAAATTGAAAATGTAGATAAAATTGCATGACAAAAAAAAAAATATATTATGTCAGCTACAAAGAAGGAAAACATTTTTTTTGAGGTAATTAGTTTTTCCTCTTCTCTTACCTTACCTTTTCCTCCCTACAAGCACTAGGCATTGATAATATATATATATATATATATATATATATATATATATATATATATATATATATATATGAACTAATTTTTAAATGTAGACATAAAATTGGGTATAGGATTCCATAACGAAATGGAAATTAAACTTAAAAGTTTGATTTTGAAAAAAATTCTAGAATTTCCCGGAAAAGATTTTATACCCTTAAAATCTTTTTTTATCCTTATTTTTATCATGTTTACTTTGCTATAATGGCTTTTATTATTATTATTATTATTATTATTATTATTATTATTATTATTATTTTACTTAATGGTTGTATCTAATATTATTACTTTACTGCAAAAGTATATATATATATATATATATATATATATATAACCTTATTGTTATCACGGTACTTCATTATTTACGTTTATTATTATTATTTTTATATGTTTATCCTTACTTACTGTTTTATATTATTATATTTTATTCTAAGAGTATATATATATATATATATATATATATATATATATATATATATATACTATTATTACTTTAAGGCTTCTAAATATTAGTTTCTTTATTATCATGTTGTTATTACTATCAATATGTTTTATATAATAATATAATATTGTTATTATTACGATTAGAATTAAGTAGAAAAAATAACAGTTCAGCTTCTAGCGAAAATTCAACCTCTAATTTTTAGATTTAAATGTCATGCATCTAAAAATAGACAACTAAAAATCCAAATCAAAATTCAATGATATCCTTAACGACTGTTTTTTTTTCGTAAATTTACGCCAAGCCGCCGCGCTACGTTAACAGTTAACACTGTTTGGTTTACTTCCTTTTTCCCTACATTTTCTTATCCTTTTCCTTTTCTTTTTCTTTTTTTCTTCTTTCTCCTTTTTTTCTTCTTTCTTTTTTACTTGAATTCTTCTGGATAAATTTGACCCATTTATTGTTGTATCAATTTGGTCTGATGAGAGGTTGATCCCGCGAAATATCATATTACCTATGGAGTTATGAAAACATCCAACTTTTGTTTTTGATTGTAATAATCTGCTAAATTTTACTATTGAGTTCTCTTTGGATTTAATCTTCTCTGGACTTTACTTTACCAAGCACCAAGAATTCTACTTTATATATATATATATATATATATATATATATATATATTCTTTTTTATTTTTTAAAATTAAATTGAATAATTATGTATGGCTTTTCTTTAGAGGAGGTAGCTATATATATATAGTCATCCGCAGACAGATCTGTTTCGCTGTATCACAGCTCATCAGTACAGTTATACTCCGATTACTTTGAACCCAGAATTGAAACCCGACCGAATTGGCGTCAGTCGGCGATTCTATCTCTGGGCTATGAGCGCTCGGTAGAAGAAGGCAGACTTTTTAGCGCGTATATTATCATTATCGATGCGTACATGCCAGAGTAGCTACTGTTTTTCAAAGTCTACCATTCTTCCAGAGTGCTCAATCAGGCTGTGAAAGCGTAAATAGTCAACCCCAGACAGATCTGTTTCGCTGTATCACAGCTCATCAGTACGGTTACACGCCGATTGGTTTTAACGCAGGATTGAAACCCGACCGAATTGGCGTCATTCGGCGATTCTACCTACCTATATATATATATATATATATATATATATATATATATATATATATATAGCTACCTCCTCTAAAGAAAAGCCATACCTCATATTTCAATTTAACTTTAAAAAATAAAAAAAATATTTCTGGAAGCTTTTGTCACCTCCGCCTTATTGCATTCGGTTACGTTTGTCTACCTATTTGTTTTTCCGTCTGTCTGTCTGTCTGTCCGTGGTCAACATATCTCATGACACACTTGATGGATTCAAATAACACTTTCAGGGATGATTGATTTCATGACTGATCCGAACTGATTAGATTTTGGGTTAATTTTCCGGATTTATTACTCATATTTCACCTTTCAAATTCCAAATACTGAATTACCTACCCTAGATCATCTTAAATACCAAATTACCTCCCCTGCTTCATTTTAAGTGTGCATTTAATTTTGAGTGTGGTCGAGTTTAGTTTTTGTATTTTTACTCTTGAGAGCGGGCAAGTTCATTGCAATTACTCTTTCTCATTTTAACAATCCTGTTTTGCTGGCGGAGCTTTATAGTTGTTGACTGCTCTTTCTAGTTTTAGTTTTAATTCCAAGTTAATTGATTAAACTTAATATTTCTAATAAGCAAAATACTTTGTTTTATTTCAAAACGTATTTACATTGATTGGAAAGAGATTTTAAAATCTCTGATTTTAGCAAAAATTTACAATTCTTTCAGCAAAAAGTAATTCTCTTATTGGGAAAAACCTTTAAAAAAGTATGCTTTTTGAAATTTTATTTTTTTTTAATCGTATCACCTCGAGCAAGGCGGTAACGCCACTGATGTGCAGGGGGCTACGTAATAATGAAAAGATCGGAAAAGAGAAAGCCGGAAACCACATCCTAAACAGGGAACAAGGGATGAGCCTCTTAACCTGTTCAATACACATGGGTGGAGTGTGAACCGGGCGAGAGATCTATCTACTCCAATTGAAAAAAAAATACAAAGTGAGAGGATTGGAAAAGAGAAAGCCGGAAACCACATCCTAAACAGGGAACAAGGGATGAGCCTCTTAACCTGTTCAATAGATGTGGGTGGAGTGTGAACCGGGCGATAGACAGATCTATCTACTCCAATTAATATTTGATGAATATTAGTTAATTTATAGGTTCATCATCTGATTTGCTACAAATATTACTTACTTTTATTTTAAAATATGACAGAAAAGCATTTTTAACACAGTGGTCGATGTTTTATGACGTGTTGACAGCTCTATTAACACCCGGATGTTTGTGACAGAGAGAGTGGGTTTAAATGAGGCTGAAAAAACAGCGGAAGTGTATGTATGTGAGAGAAATAGATTATGAGAGACTGAAGAAATAAGACATAGTCGGAGAGAGACAGAAAGAGAGAGAGAGAGTTCATTAGAGTGAAAGTAAAAGAAAGAGATTGTGTATGAATTAAAGCTAGTGCAAGAGAGAGTGAGCATTGGTCAAGTGATAGTGAGAAAATAATGTTTACTGAGAGAGAATGCAAGTGGGAGAGTGAGTGAATGAATGAGTAATAGATTGCGAGTGAGAGAAAGGGAAAAAGAGAAAATGAAATAGCGACTGAAAGAAGAGAAACGGAGAATGACTGAATATGAAAGGGTGAGTATAAGAGAGATTGAGAGTGGTAGAGGGTAAAAAATGAAAGAGTGTGAGAGAGAGAGAGAGAGAGAAAAGGAGAGATAGACTAAGAAGTAAAGGGAGAGATAAAAATCAAGAAGACTAAATGAGAAAAATGAGTACAAATCTGTGAAAGAGTCTAAGAGAGAGAAATTCTGAGAGAAACGTCAAGAGAGAGAAATAATGTGAGTAAGCGACTGAGAGATTAAAATAAAATGAGAGAGATGTAAAGAGAGAGAAAGAAAGAGAGTGAGCGACTGAAAGAGTGAAATAAAATGAGAGAGACATAAGGAGAGAGAAAGAAAGAGAGTGAGCGACTGAGAGAGTTAAATAAAATGAGAGAGACATAAGGAAAGAGAAAGAAAGAGAGTGAGCGACTGAGAGAGTTAAATAAAATGAGAGAGACATAAGGAGAGAGAAAGAAAGAGAGTGAGCGACTGAGAGAGTTAAATAAAATGAGAGAGACATAAGGAGAGAGAAAGAAAGAGAGTGAGCGACTGAGAGAGTAAAATAAAATGAGAGAGATATAAAGAGAGAGAAAGAAAGAGAGTGAGCGACTGAGAGAGTGAAATAAAATGAGAGAGACATAAGGAGAGAGAAAGAAAGAGAGTGAGCGACTGAGAGAGTTAAATAAAATGAGAGAGACATAAGGAGAGAGAAAGAAAGAGAGTGAGCGACTGAGAGAGTAAAATAAAATGAGAGAGATATAAAGAGAGAGAAAGAAAGAGAATGAGCGACTGAGAGAGTGAAATAAAATGAGAGAGACATAAGGAGAGAGAAAGAAAGAGAGTGAGCGACTGAAAGAGTGAAATAAAATGAGAGAGATATAAAGAGAGAGAAAGAAAGAGAGTGAGCGACTGAGAGAGTTAAATAAAATGAGAGAGACATAAGGAGAGAGAAAGAAAGAGAGTGAGCGACTGAGAGAGTAAAATAAAATGAGAGAGATGTAAAGAGAGAGAAAGAAAGAGAGTGAGCGACTGAAAGAGTGAAATAAAATGAGAGAGACATAAGGAGAGAGAAAGAAAGAGAATGAGCGACTGAGAGAGTGAAATAAAATGAGAGAGATATAAAGAGAGAGAAAGAAAGAGAGTGAGCGACTGAGAGAGTGAAATAAAATGAGAGAGACGTAAAGAGTGACATAGAAAGTGGGTAAGCGGCCGAGAGAGTGAAATAAAATGAGAGAGAAACTAAGCGAGATTGAGACTGATAGACTGAGAGTTAAATATGAAAGATTATGAGAAAGAGAGAGAGAAAGAGGGGGGGGGAGAATGAGTGAGGATGATAAGATAAGAGATAGAAAAGATAGGAGAGAGAAAAGAGGGGAGAGTGAGAGAGTGAGAGAGAAATAGGAGACGGAGGAGATAGGAGAGGGAAAGATGGTGGACTGAGAGAGAGGATGGGAGATGAAGAAGGTAGAAGAGGGAGAAGATGGTGAGGGAAAGAGAAATGAGAGAGAGATAATAAGAGAGGGATAGAGAGTAAATATATAAATATCATGGCGTGTCGTAAAAATAAGTTGTTACAAATATTTTAATCTGACTGCGTTTTTTCTTCTTTTGTGGTGTGAGAACTTTATGGCCGCCATTTTGTCTTCTTTCTCGTTCGCAGTCGTTGTTTTTTTACGCGGCCAATCATAAATCAAATTTTTATTTAATTTTTTCGACTCAGATATACTTTTCTTCTTTTTTTTTTTTATCCATATTGCGCCTCTATATCTTTCAAACAATCAGACAATATGAAGGCAGTGAGGTGAGCCAAAATGGCGACACAGTTCAATATATTAACTTCCGCGTTAATGAGTTCATGATAATAATTGGGAGAGGTCCAAAAACCTATGCCTTCTCCTATAATAGCAGGACAGATTGAATCCTAGATGACAACCAGCCTAGGAGAAGAAAACTGCATACAAATCATCCCTTGTTCCCTGTTTAGGATGTGGTTTCCGGCTTTCTCATTTCCAATCTTCTCACTTTATTTTTTATTTTTATTTTTATTTATTTATTTATTTTCAATTGGAGTAGATAGATCTATCTATCGCCCGGTTCACACTCCACCCATGTCTATTGAACAGGTTAAGAGGCTCATCCCTTGTTCCCTGTTTAGGATGTGGTTTCCGGCTTTCTCTTTTCCGATCTTTTCACTATTACGTAGCCCCCTGCACATCAGTGGCGTTACCGCCTTGCTCGGGGTGATACGATTAAAAAAGAATATCTGGTCGGGTGCTCCTGCTATCCACCTAGGGGTCCTACAGAGAGTCTGTAATGTGATCGATCCCGACTTAGCATCCGCCCGTACATTGAATACTGTTACCATACCTAATCGGGTGCTCCTGCTATCCACCTAGGGGTCCTTGATAAATTCCAACGGAGAATCTGTAATGTGATAGATCCCGACTTAGCATCCGCCCGTGCATTGAATACTGCTGCCATATCTAATCGGGTTCTCCTGCTATTCATCTAGGGGTCCTTGACAAAATCCAACGGAGAATCTGTAATGTGATAGATCCCGACTTAGCATCCGCCCGTGCATTGAATACTGCTGCCATATCTGGTCGGGTGCCCCTGCTGTCCACCTAGGGGTCCTTGGCAAAATCCAACGGAGAATCTATAATATGATCGATCCCGACTTAGCATTCGTCCGTGCATTGAATACTGCTGCCATATCTGGTCGGGTGCCCCTGCTATCCACCTAGGGATCCAACGGAGAATCTATAATATGATCGATCCCGACTTAGCATTCGTCCGTGCATTGAATACTGCTGCCATATCTTGTCGGGTGCTCCTGCTATTCACCTAGGTGTCCTTGACAAAATCCAACGGAGAATCTGTAATGTAATAGATCCCGACTTGGTAGCTCAGATACAGCCACTTTCTCATCGGCGAAATGTGGCTTTCCTGTGTCTCTTCTACTAATACTTTCACGGCCTCTGCTCCAATGAACTTAGCTCACTGATGCTCCTTATATATAAATTTACTCGAGCCACAAGATTAGAAACTAGGTCCCATCCTTTTACTGTGAAAACAATAAATTGTAACCGCAAATTCTACTCCATCAGCTTCTTTTCTCGCGCTTTCTGCCTGTGAAATTCTCTTCCATTTACTTTCTTTCCCGACAGCTACAATCTCCAAAAATGTAAATGTAAAGTCAATAGTCTTCTATGTAACCCCTTGCAAAACAGTGGTAATAAATTAACTTGCTTGGTCGATATGATTATCAAAAAAAATACCGTTGCTTTTGAGCTTCCACAAAAGGCCAGCATGCCAAACCCTGTCAAATGCTTTCGAGATATCATAAGCATCATGAGCCGTTCTTATCACGAGCTCGGTATATACATTCAGTGATGAACGTTAGAACGTCAGCGGTAGACTTGGCAAAGCGGAAGCCATATTGTTTGTCAGCGAGAAGGTGGTTAGGTTAGATGTGAGATGTCTAACTATTTCAGCATTAATAAAAGCCTTGAATACCTTGCCAAAAAGATATAGAGGTCTATAGAGCGTTAATTAGAGGAGTCAGAGAGCTACCCAGTGTTCTTAAAAACAGAAACAGTGGAGGACTTCCAACAAGCAGTAAAGCGGGAAGCAGTGAGGCAATAGTCATACAGTTTGAACAAGACAGGAGCCAGCTAATAGCCTTATTTTTTAGGACGATGGCTGGAAATTCTTCACTTCCGCTTGCCTTATGGGTGTCAATCTTAGAATTAATGTAGAGACTAAAGACGAGATTATATATATATTACTCAGTTCCAGGAGGTAAATTGGGTGTGGGTACTCCATACAAGTCAAGTGTGGAGTTGGAACAGAATTTGCGAGAAAAGCACTCAACCTTGTCCGTTATGGATGTAAGGACTTCAAATTGATTGATTAGCGGAGGAATGGAGGATTTTCTGTTCTTCAGCACACTCTTGTAGAACCGCCAGTAGTCTTTGGAATCACATTTGCTTTTGTTTCAAGAGACGTAGTAAAGGAAATCTCTGAACGAGGGCCAGTCCGCTCGATGATAGCAGTAAGATATTCTGCTTAATAGATGCGGGATAGAATGAGATATTTGTAGATACGGCAGCATGATCAGATTTGCCAAAAGAGCAGAGCTGCATGATATGACAAGAGTCAAGGATAGAAGTAAGGAAGAGCGTGTCGATCAGGATTACTGGAGTAGACGTGTGAGAGACTGACTGATTAAGAGGTTCAGCGCGTGGAATCCTGCAAGCTGTTTTGGTGGGCATTGATGCCACCGAACATAAATATATTAGTGAATGAGTGAAACGAAATTGCCTTTTCTATATTGTCTGAAATACTATCTAGCATGTAACAGACAGGAGAGGAAGGAAAGCGGTAGAGAAATAAGAATTAGCTTACTGACTTTAGCAGAGAGAAACGGAGATACTTATAGGATTAGACAGGAGATTTAAGAGAGATCTCCCTAGCATAAGGGAGATGTTCGCTGACATAAAATCCCAGACCATGCAATTTATTTTTTTCAGATATACAGTACCGGCCATAATTATTAGGACAACCCAGTTTTTAAAAAAAAATGAAAACATGATGTATTTCATACTATTTTTTTAGTAATTATTGCCAAGTGGATAATTCTAAATGAAAATAGAATGGTTCTTTTGTTATTATTACTTTGCAAAATTTTATTAGGCAAATAGCGACAATTTATCCATCGCACCATGTAGATTTGCTATATATATATATACACTACTGGCCATAATTATTAAGCCACCCAGTTTTTTAAAAGAAATTATGTATTTCATATTTTCAATATTTATTGCCAAGTGGATAATTCTAAATGAAAATAGAATGGTTCTTTTGTTATTATTACTTTGCAAAATTTTCCAAGGCATCCAGGACGCCTTTGCTTCGGCCAGCCAATAAGAAGAAGAGACTAGCATGGGGAAGAGAGCACCAAAACTGGACACCAGAACAGTTCATTTGATGCACATGTTATTGTGAAGTATTAACACCAATCGCTTGGCAATAAATACTAAAAATATTATAAAAAAAACATTTTTTTAAAACTTGAGTGGCCTAATAATTATGGCCGGTAGTGAAGGTTTTATGAAGAACGTATTTAGCTCATATTTTTTGTATTGACTCGCTTTTTTAAGAAATGACATTATGTCATCCATTTTAGCTTTTCGAAATTCACGTACATTTGTTTTTATTATGGTATTTTTTTAAAAAAATTTTTTTTTAGCGGCATATCAACTCTTTACGTGTTATTTTATTAATTTTAATTTCCTTAGGAGCATTAGCAATTTCTTTTATAAAAAATTATTGGTGGCAATATTTTTGTTTATTAACAAAAATGTTTAACTGGTAATGTTTTTCTTTTCAGAAATGTATTGCTTGTAAAAGTTTTTACTATAAAATATGTATTTTTATACTTTCATAGTGTTTAGACTCTAGTTTGGGAGTTTACTATTTTCCCACAGCTGGGAGCCTAACAAGTGCTACTTCGCCGCTTATATTTGACTACAAATGAACTGTTCCCATTGCTATATAGAGCAATGGTGGATTCTCTACAAGAGAGTCGCACAGAGTCACTAGACTGACGACTCTACGACACTGTCAGCTCTCTGCCTTCGGGTAGAAGGCGCTCTCTGCCTTCGGGTAGAAGGCGCTCTCTGCTTCCGAGCAGAGAGCAATAACCCAGTCGTGGTTCCGCCGAAGGGTAGAGGCACGACTGGGCAAAAATAGACAGACATTTTTTGGCCGGAAAGCCCAGATATAAACTGACCATGTGTCATATGTTGCCCTTACTGGGAGGGACGACTAAATAATGAGTCGTGCAGAGTCACTAGACTGACGACACTACGACACTGTCAGCTCTCAAGGCTTCGGGTAGAGGGCGCTCTCTGCTTCCAAGCAGAGAACAATAACCCAGTCGTGGTTCCGCCGAAGGGTAGAGGCACGACTGGGGAAAAATAGACAGACATTTTTTGGCCGGGCCATATAACCCGGAAATCCCAGATATAAACTGACCATGTGTCTTATGTTGCCCTTACTGGGAGGGACAGCTAAATAATGAGTCGTTGAGAGTCACTTGAGAGTCTCTAATGAGTTACTGAAGAGTCAGTGCGAGTCAGTGAAGAGTTAGTCACACTTCCGGTGGCGTACCGGAAATAATCACGTATACACACGTCTTACGACGGATTGGACTCTTGTATCTTTCTATTGTAAATATTACTAATCACTTTTGTACATACTAACCGTCTTTCCGCGGAATACAACTTATATTCTGATTCTGTTGTTGAGTTATTCATTTATACTTGGCGACATAACAAAGGTTGAATTTGGAAAAACAGCAGCCGTTTTATGTTGCTCAAATATTGCTGCCGGATGGAGTTTATTGTCAGACCAAGGACGATTCTTGTTTAGGTTTGGCTTTACGATTGTTTTCTAAAGTCTACTTCAACTTCTAACGTCTCCGCCTAAACTTCGAAATTTTATTTACTATTTGTTATTTGTTTTTTTTATCTTTTTTCCCAATATTAGTGGAAAGATTCGTCTTTCGTCCGGTTCTAAAACCTGAACAGGAGAAGTGGGTTATCCGTTGTTTTCTGTTTTGGACTGGGTTTCCGGTTTCTTTTTTATGTATTTTCCTTCTCTTTTAACTCTAGCGGGTATACTAGAATCAAGCAGGTAAAAAAATTAAATACCTGGGAAGTGTTATAACAGAAGAGGGAAAGTGCAACACTGAGATTCGAAGATGAATTGGCATGGCGAAGGATGCATTCCAGGAGCTGAGAAGAGTATTAAGAAACAGGACAATTTCGCTAGAAACAAAGAAGAGAGTACTGGATTGCTATGTGATGTCGGTTCCTTAATATGTCAGTGAATACTGGACAATATCATCGAAGATGAAGGAAAAACTTGAAGCAGCAGAAATGTGGTTCTACAGAAGCATACTGGATATAAAGTGGGGGATCAGTTCCATATTACAATCACTATATAAACTGAGCCCTCACTTTGTGGTCACAGTAATTTCTATACATTTATATTCCAGAGATCCAAAAGCACAAGGATGCATTCTAAGAGATGAGAAGAGTATTAAGAAACAGGACAATTTCGCTAAAAACAAAGAAGAGATTACTGGATTGCTATGTGATGTCAGTTCTTCAATATGGCAGTGAATGCAGGACAATATCATCAATGATGAAGGAAAATCTTGAAGCAACTGAAATATGGTTCTACAGAAGCATACTGGATATAAAGTGGGACATCAATTCCATATTACAATCAATACATAAACTGGCCCCTCACTTTGTGACCACAGCAGTTTCTATACATTTATATTCCAGAGATCCAAAAGCACAAGGATGCATTCCAGGAGCTGAGAAGAGTATTAAGAAACAGGACAATTTCGCTAGAAACAAGGAAGAGAGTACTGGATTGCTATGTGATGTCAGTTCTTCAATATGGCAGTAAATGCTGGACAATATCATAAAAAAAGAACGAAAAACTTGAAGCAACTGAAATGTGGTTCTACAGAAGGATGCTGGGGATATCATGGATCGAGCATTTGAACATTTGGAAAGGATGGACACAAAAAAGAAATTAATACTGAGCATCAGGAAGAGACAGCTGAATTTCCTGGGATATGCAATGAGGAAGGAGGGCTTGGAGAACCTGATACTAACAGGCCAGATAGAGGGAAAAAGGGACAGGGGAAAGCAGCGGATATATTTGAAGGACCTAATCAGGTGGATGATGGAACGAGAATTGCATAATGTAATAGGAGAAGGCGTGCTCAGAGCCACCAGGGATAGGGAAACGTGGAAAGCCATGATCACTTACGTCCTGAAAGGACAGGGCACATAGAAGAAGAAGAAGCCGACTGTGTCTTACTGGCATTACCACCTTGCATCGAGTGAATCGATTGAAAAAGAATCTTCTTGCTTCGGCGACAGATGTCGAGGTTTGTTGTATGCTGTGATGATAGTAAAATGGATGCTATGATTTTGAAAGTGGCGTATAGACTTATCGCACATGTGCAGGTTATTTTGAGTGCTTGCAAAAATAGAAATATTACATTCTTCGTTGGTTGAAATACGATATCATGCTTGAGTGATTCACATCACTCATTTTCTTGTCATACTTTTTTTTGTAAAATCTCGAATTATCCCGCAAATTGGCGCCGAATCTGCGTGTCATTTTCAAAATCAAAATCATCCATTTGTCAATTATTACAACTGAGTTCTCGCGAAAATCTCGTCCCTTTTCCCGACAGATATTTTATGAAGAAGATAATACCATGAATCTTTCTGTTAAATTTTCCTTACGAATACTTAGAGAGCTGCATTTTTCTATCCACTCTACAAGAACGCCACCAACGATAATCCTTAATATTGAATTGGGCTGTCAAATCTGCTAAACATCTCGATAATCTTCACAAAATCCAAAGAAGGTTCTGTAATGTAATCGAGCCTCACCAGGCATCGAGAATTCAATCACTTTCGCACCGACGTGACTTGGTTTTCCCTCTGTCGATTCTACAAATATTTTAATAATGTTACTCGATTGCCATTTCAACTCTCAAGCTGTAATCGCCATTTCTATTCCGATAATATATTTTCTTGTAGTTCCCACCTGTAGAACCCTCATTCCGATTACTTGCTTTTCTGATAAATACAATCTTCAAACAATGACATATTACTATATCGAATCCATTGCTAAATCCGCTGCTATGAAAGTCGGTTCTCTGTGTAGGGCCCGGAAGTTTTTTCCGTCTAAATCTATTCTGCACATTTACAAATCTACCATCCGCCAGTGCATTGAATACTGCTGCCATATCTGGTCGGGTGCCCCTGCTGTTCTCCTCGGGCTTCTCGATAAGGTTCAGAGGAGGGTCTGTAATGTGATAGATACCGACTTGGCAGACCGCCTGCAGTCTCTCTCCCACCGGCGCGACGTGGCTTCCCTGTGTCTCTTCTATAAATACTTTCACGGCTTCTGCTCCGATGAACTTAGATCACTGGTGCCCCCTAAATACGAATTTGCACGAGATACTTGATTAGCAACTAGATCCCACCCTTTTACAGTGAAACCGATAAAATGCAGCCATAACTTCTACTCCAATAGTTTCTTTCCTCGCACTTCCCGACTGTGGAATTCTCTTCCAAACGATTGCTTCCCCGACGGCTACAATCTCCAGGAGTTTAAATGTAAGGTCAATAGACACCTCCTAACACACTAACCTGCTCCCATTCTATCAAGCACTCTTCCCATCTGCCTAACCCTCATCCTCGCTATCCTTACTCATCTGTCACCTTCCTCCTGACATTCTCTATGTCTAACCACTCCTTCTCTTTACCTTCCCCTATGTAGCCCCATGCGCAATAGTGGCAGTGGAATGCCTTGCTTGGGGTGAGATGATTAAAAAAAAAATATCAGGTCATATCATAAGTTATGTCCGAATTTAACTTCATTCAGTCAGTCAGTTAAGTGTCATACGTGATACACGCTTGGGCGATCATGTCTCGAAAGAGACATGACTGACTGGGCAGAAGATTATCCCGCAGTAGTTTGCCATTGCTTTCTGCGGTAGACTGGTTGCCGACCAAGGCTATAGAACCCAATCTGTCCTGCTATTTAACCCATAACGGATTAATACCTTTCCTAAGGGTATTTGCGCGTAAGTGAATACAATGGATTCAATTGGAATTCGAACTCGGCTCCCCGGTTTCTCGTTCTGAGCCAATATCCACTGTACCACAACGCACATCTTTAACTTCATTACAGTTGAATAAAATTTAATAATATTGTAGAATGTCAAATGAAATTTAAAAAAAAACATTTGTATGTATTTGGATATATTTAAAACTAAATTTTATTTACAGATTGATAGAAATAAGAAATACTTTGATTAAAGCCCTTCTAACATGGAGGTATCCAAGGAGAGTTTAAGGTACGTAATGCTTTATGATGGTACTGTCCAACATTCACATTCTATCGCCCGGTTCACACTCCACCCACATCTATTGAACAGGTGAAGAGGCCCATACCTTGTTTCCTGTTTAGGATGCGGTTTCCGGTTTTTCTCTTTTCTAATCTTCTCACTGTTTTTTTTTTTCAATTGGAGTAGATAAACTAAACTATCGCCCGGTTCACACTCCACCCACGTCTATTGAACAGGTGAAGAGGCTCATCCCTTGTTTCCTGTTTAGGATGCGGTTTCCGGTTTTTCTCTTTTCTAATCTTCTCACTGTTTTTTTTTTTTAATTGGAGTAGATAAACTAAACTATCGCCCGGTTCACACTCCACCCACGTCTATTGAACAGGTGAAGAGGCTCATCCCTTGTTTCCTGTTTAGGTTTCCGGTTTTCTCTTTTCTAATCTTCTCACTCTTATGTAGCCCCCTGCACATCAGTGGCGTTACCGCCTTGCTTGTGGTGATATGATTAAAAAAAAAAAGAATGAAAAACTTGAAGCAGCGGAAATGTGGTCCTACAGAAGGATTCTGCGGATAACATGGATCGAGCACGTGAGCAATGATAAGGTGTTGGAAAGAATGGCAACGAAAATGTAATTAATAGTGAGCATCAAGAAAAGACAACTGAAGTTCCTGGGACACGCAATGAGGAAGGAGGGCTTAGAGAACCAGACACTAACAGGCCAGATATAGAGAAAAAGAGACAAAGGAAAGCAACGGATAACATATTTGAAGGACTTAATCAGGTGGATGACAGAACGGGTTTTGTGTTGTGTAACAGGAGAAAGCGTGCTAAGAGCCACCAGGAATAGGGAGACGTAGAAGGCCATGATTGCCTACGTCCTGAAAGAACAAGGCACATAGAAGAAAAATATATATGCCAAGTGTTTATAAGAAATTATAATGTGGATATAAAATGGGGGATTAATTCTATATTGTAATCAATATATAAACTGATCCCTCATTTTGTGGCCATGCTAATTTCTATACATTTATATTCTAGATTTATGGGTTTGAGCTAGTAGATGGCAGAGCGGGATTTGGGTGGTGTAACAGGAGAAAGCTTGCTAAGAGCCACCAGGTATAGGAAGACGTGGAAGGCCATGATTGCCTACGTTCTGAAGGGACAAGGCACATAGTAGAAGAAGAAGAAGAGGAAGAAGAAGAGGAAACTCTGAAAGAGAAACTGCTCAAAACATTTACTCAGCTTATGGAAATGAGTGCTTTAATGAAAGAACTTGCAGACGATGGTTCAGAAATGATTTCAGCCTTGAAGATGGAGACCGGACAGGTCATCCAGTTGAGGCAGCATTTAAAGAAAGTCGTGCATTATCATTTGAAGAATTGGCAATAAAGCTTAGTTCAAACCATACAGCTGTTCATCGTCATCTTCTGTAAGGCTCTTGGAAAATGGGTACCTCAATAATTGTCTGAAAGCAACCGCAAATTTCGAGTTGATATCTGTTCTTCGCTCCATTCTCGCTAACTCATTTCAGCCTTTTTGGATAAAATTTTAACTGGTGATGAAAAATGGTTCTTCTATCGTAAACAGTGGCTTGGTAAAGGGCAAAATGCCCAACCACAACCGAGAAAGGAACTTGATGTTAAAAATGTTCTTCTCTATATCAGATGTTATTACAAAAGAGTAATTCACTTTGAATTGTTACCACCTAATGCAACAATCAATGCTCATGTCTACTGTTAGCAATTAGAACGTTTGAACCAAGCTTTGAAAGAAAAAGACCCGCTTTAGTGAATCGAAATGAAGTAATGTTTAATCAGGACAATGCACGACCTCACACTGTAAAGATCAGCTTGGTTGGGAAAAAAATTCCTCATCCACCTTACTCTCCCTACCTTGCTCCTTCAGACTATTATTTATTTCGTAGTTTACAAAATCATTTGCAGGAAATAACTTTCTCAAACCAGCAGGAGATCGAAACAACATTGCAGAGTTCTTCGTTTCAAAAACCAAAAGGGTTTTACCTTAATGGGATTTTAATCAGCTTAAAATGGATGAAAATGTCATAGAAAATCAGGGAATGTACATTGTAACCAAAAAAGGTTTGTCCGTTTTTAAAGGAAAAAAAAAGTCAACGCTTCCCAGTATGTGTAACTTATATTTAGTATTCGAAATAATCGCCATCGGCATCGAGCACCTTCTGCCAACGGGTCTCCAGCTGTTCGATGCCCTTGCGGTAGAACTCGGAGGTGGGCGTTGACGCAAAGAAGTCCGTGAGGACTTTGCGCAAGTTTGCTTCATTGGTGACGGATTTCCCACAAAGATGATTATCCAGAGAGTGGAAGAGGTGGTAATTGGATGGGGCAAAGTCAGGTGAAGAAGGTGGATGGCACAAAGTCTCCCACCCAAGTTACTGTATGGTATCTCTGACCACTCACGCGACATGTGACCTGGCGTTGTCATGGAAGAAAGCACACCTTTCTAATTCACCAGTGCTGGCTCCTTCTGGCGCAATGCCTGCTGTATACGTTCAATTGCTACGAGTATAGGTCTCCAGTGACCGTTTGCGCCGTTGCTAGCAGTTCATAATGAGCCACTTGACGATCTGTCCACCAGACACAAAGCATAATCTTGCGTGGGTGCATAGGCGGTCTTGCGATGTGAGGGACAGCATCCTGAGGAGACAGACAATGTCTGGAACGATTGGGAGTTTCATACAGAACCCACTTTTCATCACTGGTAAGCACTCTACTGAATAAGGATGCGGTACGGTGGCGAGAAAGCAGCGATACGCACTCATTGTCCCCTGTGGACCTCCAACAGCGTTTTAACCCACTTACTCAGTTTGTACGTCTTACCTAGGCGGCGCTGGTGAAGTCTAACTATTTCATCAGAAACGTTGAACTGTCTTGCAAGTTCACCACACGTTAGACTACTGTCCTCTTCAGGACTCCGTCATTCAAGACCTGTGGTCGTCCACTGCGAGGCTCATCATGGAAAGACAAATCTCCCGACTTGAATTTTCGAAACCAATACCTTGCAGTACGGTCATCCACAGCACTATCTCAAAACGCTTGACATATGCGGCGACTTGATGCAGCTGCTGATAAGCCCACTTTGAAGTCGTAAAGCAAACAGCCCCGAACGAGATCTCTAGACACTTCCATCCTTCTCACTGCTGTCCGGCTTATAACTGATGGCCGGGCACGGTGCACGTGTTTTTTTTAACGTCTGATATTCCTACTTCTGGCTCTCCGAATTTGAAAACAATTGCTACTCGGATTTCGTATATATCGCAACTTCATCCAATGACTAATCAAAAAACGGACAGAGCTTTTTTGGTTACCTAGTACATTGATGATTAAATTTTGAATAAATACGTTTTGGTCACTTGTTTTCTTTATCCGAAAATCGGACAGAACTTATGGGATGACCTGATAGAATATAATCGATCCTGACGCGATTTCTCGACTTTGTTCCTTTCCTCATCGATCAGGCGGGGCTTCCTTCTCTCTTTTGTTACAAACACAGAGGGTACCCCCAAAATGAACACCATTTGAAATGTGTAAAAATAAAAATAAGTTTCATGCCGAACAAGAAAAGGTTTATTTATTATTTTTATTATTCGTTTCGCCCAAAGCAAGGCGGTACCACCACTGGTGCGTAGGGGGTTACATAAGAGAAGAGTGAAAGTTTTAGCAGGAGAAGAGTGAAAAGAAAGACGAACCAGTACAGGGGGTGTCAGAGAAAGGGTAAGTGAAACATGGGAATATCGGTGTGAAGACAGTTGCGAGGGTAGAGTGAGAATGGAAGAACAATATATACGGGGTGATGAGGAAAGGACGAGGGAAGGACTGGAGTCACGTGGATAAGAGATGGGAATTGACATTGCATTTAAATTCTTGGAGGTTGTAGCCGTCAGAAAAGAAAGTATACGGAAGGGAGTTCCACGGGCGGAAAGTGCGAGAAAAGAAGCTGATGGAGTAGAAGTGAGGGGTTGATTTGGTTGATTTAACTGTAAAAGGGTGGGACTTTGTTGCCAGTCTGGTTGCTGGAGGGGGAACCAGTGATCTAAGCTCTTCGGAGAAGAAGCCATGAAAATATTTGTAGAAAATACAGACGGAAGCCACATCCCACCGGTGAGAAAGTGGCTGGAGTCGAGCTGACAGGTCGGGACAGATCACATTACAGATTCTCCTTTGGAGCCTATCGATAACACTGAGATGAACAGCACCTGACTAGATATGACAACAGTATTCAATACACGGCCGGATGGTTGATTTAATTATCAAAATTCGAACAAAATATTCAAAGGGATGTGGATGTTTATAACCGATTTCAAAAAGCTTCACCAATGTTTCATGTGAGCACCCGCTATGACACGACACACGTCAAGTCGGTAGACAGGCTTTTGCCAAACACGCTGTCTTGCGTAAGATTGTTCAGCGCCTCAGTGATTTTCTGCTGAAGTTCTAGTCTGTTTTTTAATCGTTTCAACCCGAGCAAGGCGGTACCGCCACTGATGCGCACGGGGCTACATAAGAGTAAAAGTTTAGATAGTAGGAGAGTGAAGAGAAAGACGAACTAGTTACAGGGTGTGTCAGAGAGAGGGCAAGAGAAGGATGGGAACACAGGTGTAAGGACAGTTGCGAAGGTAGAGTGAAAGGAAAAGAACAAGATACAGAGGTTGATGTAGAAAGAACTAGAGTCATGTGGATAAGAGATGAGTATTGACATTGCTAGGAATTTCGAAAAGAAACCTTTATTAAAATCACTGGGTTATATCATCGTCATTTTTTGCGTAATGCCTTAAGGGCACATGACCCAGTGGATATGGACGTTGGTTAGTTTCTGTGACTTGACCCAAAGTGTTGTGTGTTCAATACAGCAGTGGTCAACAAGTAACTTGCAGGGTTAGAGGGAGATAACTCATGACTTCAAATCGAGGCGGGAGACAAAGAATCAATCCATCTAGTAGAACACCCCTCCTTACAGCTCCAAATATGACAATGATCGTTTCATCTCCTGGGGAGATAATGGTCTCAGTTTTTGGGAGGTAAGAGGGACTGTGTTTATTTAGTATCTTAAAAAGGGCCTTACTATCAATGAAGAGTACTTTGCCAAACTGTGAGCCAGTTACGAAAGGCTATTAAGATTGAACGGCCTGGAAAACTTATGAATAGGCCTTGTTTCATCAGGACAACGCTCCTGGACATAACACCTTGGTTTCAGTGGCTGCTGTGAGTGTCTGCAGCTTTAAACTGGTTGATATCCACCGTATTTTCCTCGTTTTACTAACATATGTTCCCCAACATTAAATAATACTTGGCTAGTTACTAATATCGAAGTGATGGTGTCATATCTGTTGCTGATGAAAACTATGAGCAACAAAATGAAACGTCTTCTTTGAACAATCAGATGTCTGGTTAACAGGGAAGAAAAATGCAATTAATAAAAAAAATGAATTTCTTATTAAAAAGTTGAAATTAAATTTCACAGCTCTTGTATCTGTCATCAGTCAGTTAAGCGCCATACGTGATACACGCTCGGGTGATCATGCCTCAAAAGAGACATGACTGACTGGGTAGAAGATTATCCCGCAGTAGGTTGCCATTGCTTTCTGAGGTAGACTAGTTGCCAGCCAAGGCCATAGAATCCAAGCTGTCCTATTATTTGAATCATAGATACAGAGGGAAGAGATATATTATATTATTAACTAGCAATTAGTGGGGGATCAATTTATTAATTCCTAACAATGGAAAATCGGTCCCCCACTTAATGCCCAGTAGAAGTCTTAATCATGTTTCAAACTATTATATTCAGTCAGTCAGTTAAGTGCCATATGTGATACATGCTTTGGGCGATCATGTCTCGAAAGAGACATGACTGACTGGGCAGAAGATTAACCTGCAGTAGGTTGTCATTAATTTCTGCCGTAGACTGGTTGCCGACCAAGGCTATAGAACACAATCTATCTTGTTATTTGACTCATAGCTACAGGGGGAAGAGATATATTATATTATTAAGTAGTATTAGTGGGGGATGAGTTTATTACTTTGTAACAATAGAAAACCGGTCCCCCATTAGAAGCCTTAATCATATTTCCAACTATTATATTCAGTCAGTCAATTAAGTGTCATCCGTGATACATGTTTTGGGCGATCATGTCTCGAAAGAGATATGACTGACTGGGCAGAAGATTATCCCGCAGTAGGTTGTCATTACTTTTTGCGGTAGACTGGTTGCCAACCAAGGCTATAGAATCCATTCTGTCCTGTTATTTTACCCATAACTGGAGGGAAGAGACGGATTAATACAAATCCAAAGGTTATTTGCGGGTAATTGAACGCAACAAATTCAACTGGAATTCGAACTTGGCTCTCCAATTTCTCATTCAGAGCCGATATCCACTGCACCAGAAAGCTCAAATAATGCTTGTCGCTTTTAGCATTATTTAGATAAAAATATTTTTATCTTGTACATTTTTTACCAGCGTCACTTTAAATGTCAAAAATCCGAATACAGCTTCTTTACTATAGAGACACTAAGCAACCACCAATGTTACATGTACAGACAAAGATAAAAACATTAACGGAATTGATGTACATCCACAGACATTTGTCTGTGGAAAAAAAAAAAGGAATATATTTTATGGTAGCGACTATGCATTGGTTTTCATTAGTTAGTTAGTTAAGTGCCATACGTGATACACGCTTGGGCGATCATGTCTCGAAAGAGACATGACTGACTGGGCAGAAGATTTTCTATCCTGCTCTTTAAACTATAGCTGAATGGAAGAAGAGATGTATTTTATTAATCAGTAGTAATTAGTCGGGGATCAATTTATTACTTCATAACAATGGAAAAGCGACCCCCCGCTTTATGTCCTGTAGAAGACTTAATCATTATTTCAACTATTATATTCAGTCAGTCAGTTAAGTGCCATACGTGATACACACTTTGGGCGATCATGTCTCGAAAGAGATATGACTGACTGGGCAGAAGATTATCCCGCAGTAGGTTGCCATTACTTTTTGCGGTAGACTGGTTGCCAACCAAGGCTATAGAACCCAATCTGTCCTGTTATTTGACTCATAGCTTTAGGAGAAGTGATGTATTATATTAAGTAGTAATTAGTGGGGGATCAATTTATTACTTCATGGTAATAGGAAACCGCCCCCCACTTTATGCCCAGTAGAAACCTTAATCATGTTTCCAACTATTATATTCAGTCAGTCAGTTAAGTGCCATACGTGATACACGCTTGGGCGATCATGTCTCGAAAGAGACATGACAGACTGGGCAGAAGATTATCCCGTAGAAGGTTGCCATTGCTTTCTGCTGTAGACTGGTTGCCGACCAAGGCTATAGAACCCTATCTGTCCTGCTATTTAACCCATAACTGGAAGGAAGAGACGGATTAATACCTTTCCCAAGGATATTTGCGCATAAGTGAATAGAATGGATTCAACTGGAATTCGAACTCGGCTCCTTGGTTTCTCGTTCCGAGCCAATATCCACTGTACCACAACTCATATCCGTTGTTTGCATTAATCTACCCTTTTTGTTACAGCAGAAAAAAAAATGTTCGCACTAAATGACTCCACTTTTCATAAAATCTTCAGTGATCATATTAAAGCATGTATGGTTTATGAGCCTGGGGTAACGGAAGAAGTTTCTTGCTTCGGAAGTTACGAGTCTGGTCGCTAGTTGACGTCATAAATTATTTTGCCCTGAGAGTAGTTGTCAGTAAAATACTTTCTTGTCTTCGAAACTGTCCACGCATTGGAAATATGAAACTTGCTTCTTTTTCCATGGACCCTTGAGGACATCAGGAACGTCAAACCTAACCCCAGACCGGGTCTTGACGTTTCTTTATTTTTTCATGTGATCCAACCATTGCTTCAAAGATAATAATATTCTATGGCATCTGTTTTTTGTAAGAATTTTGTTATTATTATTATTATTATTATTATTATTATTATTAAATAACGAGCGTGTCTTCTCTCAGTATTTTTTTTCACGTACGTTCGGTCTGGCGTCTACCCTAGTGCGATAGCTAGTAAGCTTGTCTGGCACATCAACTGGTTAGCGAAAGCACTTTTCGAATTCCAGTTGAATTCCTTGCATTCACTTGCGCACAAATACCCTTGGGAAAGGTATTAATCCGTCTCTTCCCTCCAGTTATGGATTAAATAATAGGACAGATTGGGTTCTATAGCCTTGGTCGGCAACCAGTCTACCCCATAAAGCAATGGTAATATACTGCGGGATAATCTTCTGCCCAGTCTGTTATGTCTCTTTCGAGACATGATAGCACAAAGCGTGTATCACGTATGGTCCTTAACTAACTGAGTGAGTATAATATTTGGGAACATGATTAAGGCTTCCACTGGCCATAAAGTGGGGGATCGGTTGTCTATTGTTATGGAGTAATACTCATTCCCCACTAATTACTAAATAATATAATCTTTCTCTTTTTCTTCTAGTTATGGGTTAAATAGCAGGACAGACTGGGTTTTATAGCCTTGGCTGCCAACCAGTCTACCGCAGAAAATAATGGCAACCTACTGCGAGATAATCTTCTGCCTAGTCAGTCATGTCACTTTCGAGACATGATCGCCCAAAGCGTGTATCACATATGGTCCTTAACTGACTGACTGAATATAATAGTTGGAAACATCATTAAGGCTTCTACTGGTCATAAAGTGGGGATCGGTTGTCTATTGTTATGAAGTAATAAACTGACCCCCACTAATTATTATTTAATAATATAATACATCTCTTCTCCCTTTAGTTATGAGTCAAATAACAGGATAGTTTAGGTTCTATAGCATTGGCTGGCAACCAGTCTATAGTAGAAAGTAATGATAATCTTCTCCCCAGTCAGTTATGTCTCTTTCGAGACCTGATCGCCCAAAGCGTGTATCACGTATGGCGCTTAACGAACTACGTTTTCCTCTGTGCGTTGTAGTGTAGTTGATATGGGCCTGGAACGACTGTAGCACAATTTTTATCATGCTCCTACTGTAGTGCTATATTTATCAAGCTCGTTTCACTGACCATTTCTTTTGTTGTATGTGCGATGTCCTAAGAGAATGCTCCCTAAAATGACTTTGAGACTGACTATACATAATTTAATGATAGAGTGCCTACCGTAGCCTGATTTTTATCAAGACTGTTTTGCAAACCATTTCTTTATTGCCATGTGCTTCCTTCTCAGAAAATACTCTATTTGAATTATAGTGACTCTAACATGGCACGGTTTTTTCTCAGACCAATCTGTTTTTTTTTATGTTTCTCCGCGTGTGAACGTTCTAATGGAATGACCTTGAAAATATCGGGTTATGGAAGGAGTGGCCCGATTTTAATCATAGACAAAGACATAAGAAACGATATTCAGAAGTTTCGAGGTTGCAGTTATTACAATAGTGCAGAAAATCGATAATATATATATATATATATATATAAGGCAAGATGTTTGTGTGTGTGTCTGTTTATCTCCCTGTATGTCTGTATTTTTTTCAGCCTTTTTATTTTTGTTTTTACTTCGGGTTTGGCTCTAAGTAGGTATAATTGTAGTTCTTAGTCACAGCCATGATACCATTTACTCAGAGGACTTATTTTGCCTTCAAAATTAAATTTACGACGAAAAAAACTTATTTGATATCGATACCAAAAAATCAAAATTTGACTTACATCCATTCATTTTTCTTTCAGTCTACGGTTTCGCTTTAACTGGAAACAACTATTGCTTTTTAGTCTTTCGTGCCAACGTCCAAAGAGTCTGAGCTCCAGGACCATGGATTAGTTTTAAAGCTTTTATTACACCCGAGCAACGCCTGGGTATACGGCTAGTATATATATATATATATATATATATATATATATATATATATATATATATTAGGTGCGATTGGTAAATTGTCGCAATTATTTTATTTCAATTATTCTTTAGGCTGAGTCTGAGCTCCAGGACCATGGATTAGTTTTAAAGCTTTCATTACACCCGGGCAACGCCGGGCTATCCTGCTAGTAGAAAATAATAATAATCTGAAATTGAAACATTATATTAAAAAAAAATGTACATGAATGCAACGAATTTTTTTTTTTAAAGTTAGTCCTAACTACTCAAAATATACAGAAAGTTACCTGAGGAGAGTGACAAGAAACTGCAAGAAAACCGAATGCATGGTCATCAGTAAAAGGGCAGCCCGATTTTTATCAAGACTGTTTTGCAAACCATTTCTTTATTGCTATGTGCTTCTTTCTCAAAGAATACTCTATTTGAATTATAGTGACTCTAACATGACACGGTTTTTTCTCAGACCAATCTGTATTTTTTTTTATGTTTGTCCCCGTGTGAACGTTCTAATCAATGACCTTGTGTCAGACCACATTCAGCCTAATGTGTCGTCAGTGTGCAGTTTGAATAGCGCACTAATTAATAAACTCGTTCGAACGAAATTGTGGATTTATATTGAGCAAAATTCTCAGAAGAATTAGCGATACGCGATATCCCTTGACACAGCGAGAATAGTAAGAACAATTTACCCCTGTAGGGTAAATAAAGGCTTCAGTTCAAAATCCCCAAATGGTTACTGATTGCAGTGGACACCTGAGGTAGGCCGTAGGGCAGAACAGTCGAAAAGTTGTGACTAGAACCACTATAATTAAGACAGTAGTAAGAATAAATATCAAAACTTAGTTATAAATGGAACTTTGTCTCTGTGTGTGTGTGTGTGAGAGTGTGTGTCTATGTGTGCGTGTGTGTGTGTGCGTGTGTGTGAGTGTATCCGTTATCTATAGACTCCTAAACGGCTGAACCGGTTTTCTTGAAAACTTACACAGTTGTACTATAAGCGTCTGCGAGTGTTCTTAGCTAGATTTTGTGTCGAGGTATCCCCGATAAATATCGAAAATCGATTATCGAAAAAATCGGGTTATAGAAGCAGTGATCCGATTTTAATCAAATTTGATACACTCATAGACAAAGACATAAGAAACGATATTTAGAAGTTTCAAGGTTGCAGTTCTTACAATAGTGCAGAAAATCGATAATATATATATATATATATACATATATAAATCGATACCAGGGAATCAAAATTTGACTTTCATCCATTCATTTATCTTTCAGTCTACGGTTTCGCTTTAACTGGAAACAACTATTGCTTTTTAGTCTTTCGTGCCAACGTCCAAAGAGTCTGAGCTCCAGGACCATGGATTAGTTTTAAAGCTT
Organism: Ascarosepion bandense; assembly: GCA_037127315.1. Taxonomy (NCBI): domain Eukaryota; kingdom Metazoa; phylum Mollusca; class Cephalopoda; order Sepiida; family Sepiidae; genus Ascarosepion; species Ascarosepion bandense. The sequence goes on along the minus strand of JBBBDQ010001626.1, from coordinate 901,442 downwards.
TCATTACACACGGGCTATACTGCTAGTATAACCTAAATCCATGTATACTACAACCATCATTCATTTAATCCTATATAGATATTGTCGAACGTTGATGGCACACCTTGTAGTTTCATTCGTTATGCAATCATCAGGTGCATTTTTCAAAGTAACATTTCAATAGATTTGAATTTATGTTGACTCTATGTTCATGGAAATTAAAAATTATAAAGTTAAACTACTATTTTTTTTAATAACAAGAATAACAATTTAAATATTCTTAGATTACATGTGGACAAAAAATTACAATTACTATTTAGAATTTAAAATTATAATTTAAATTTCGCATTTAAATTAAGGAATAAAAATATTAAAATTTAGGGAGAAGGAATCAAAGAGGCGTAATTCATAAAACGTAAACATTTAATTATTCTAAAATTACATGTATATAAAAAAAATTTAAATTTAAATCTAAAATTTAAAATTAAAATTGAAATTTAATCTTTAAATTAAAAAATGAAAAAAAAATGAAAAAATGCAGAGAGAAAAATCGAATGGGCTTAATTCATAAAATGTAAAAAAATTAAATATTTTAAGAAAACGTAGCTAAAAATAAAAAATTTTAAATACAAAATTAAAATTTTAAATTTTATTTAAATTAAAAAATAACAAAATATAACGCAAGGAAACGAAATCAAAGGGGCGTAATTCATTATTATAAATATTAATATTTTGAGAGGAAAGACAAAAGAGGGAAGTAAGGGTTTGAGAAAGAAAGAAAGAAGGAAAGAAAGAAAGAAAGAAAGAAAAGGACAAGCATATAGAGAAATCTACATCAATCAGAGTCCAAGAATTTAAGTTATAGGATACAAATCCTATATCAGCCGTCAATTAACTAAAACACACGAAGTAAAATTACACAATCGGATTGAAACGATTAAAAGCATTTTGAAAAAACCTAGATCAAAGCAAATTTCACAAGTCAGTGTGAAAACCAAAATTCTGGATCCTAATTTAAATAGCAAATCATAAATACATATATAACATCAGTCAAACGTTTTTTCACACCTAAGTGAAAATGCTTGCTGGAGCCAGCAACTTGATACAATTCTCTATTTAAATAAAGTTCGCTAACAGGTCAAAATCAGCCAGATTGGGAGCGGTTAGCTGACGGACCACGTGGCAATTTAACAAAAGAAATTTCAAATTAAGTCAGCATGGGAGCGGTATCTGGAAGTATCTTACAATGTAAGGAAAAAACTTCAAGCGGACATGGTCACGTCTCGCCGGCATCTTCTTCCAACTTTCTTTTCTTCTTTTTCACTCCACACCGCCAAGGAGGAGAACAACAACAGGGCACTCTGTCTGCGATCAGTACTATTTCCTTATTTATTCTTTCTCACCCTGTCACCGACCTACCAAAAAGAGGAAAGGAACGTAAGACTTCTTCTTCTATGTGCCCTGTCCCTTCAGGACGTAGGCGATCATGGTTCTCCACGTCTCCCTATCCCTTGTGGCTCTTATTATATTTGCTCCTGTTGCTCCTGGCAACCCCCGTTCCGTCATCCACCTGATCAGACCCTGCAAATATGTTATCCGCTGCCTTCCTCTGTCTCTCTTTCCTTCTACCTGGCCAGTCAGTATCAGGTTCTCCAAGCTCTCCTTCCTTATTGCATGTTTCAGGAACTTCAGTTGTCTCTTTCTGATGCTCAGTATTAATTTCCTTCTTGTTGCCATTTTTTCCAACACCTCATCGTTGCTTGTATGCTCAGTCCACGATATCCGTAGCATCCTTGTGTAGAACCACATTTCGGTCGCTTCCAGTGTTGTCCTTATTTTCGTCGCCAAACTCCCAGAAAGAGGAGGGAACACAAGACTTTACTTTCTGCTACTACACAACCATGAAATCTAAACTTCTTTGGAACAATTAATTACGTACATTTCACTTTGCAAATCAAATTACATACATTTTTCAATGAACGATTTTTATTCTCACAAATAATATATACTATCCAGTTCTATCAACAAAATTCTACTTATTTTTTAACCAACCTGATGATATCTTTAAATGCGTGAATTGTCGGCTTTTGGAATTGGTCTTGTACCAGGCATGGCCGACACACCCTACAAAGTAAGTATTTTTCTATGGCAACATGTGGTTGTTAAATCGCTTTTTTGTTAAGTAGATTAGGGTTACTTATATGGCTTAAGATAACAAGGTTTTCTAGAAGACATGGGTGACATCTACCTCAGGTAATAATTCCATCGCCCATCGAAATCACTTCTTCTGACTTTATCGGAGTCACGCGTCGGACCATAACAGCGCCTCTTTGCCTCTGCTCGCAATGAGTGCAAGAAGATACCTAAAGAAGCTAAGCTGCTGTTTGCAGCGAGATTGAAGGAGCGCATAGAATCCCGTAAGTTTGGTTCTAAAGACTACTGGAGGCTCTGTAAAGGTGTACTAAACAATAGCGAACCCTCAATCCCCACTCTAATCAACGAATATGAGGTTTTTACCTATACAACAGACAAGGCTGAGTGTTTCGCTAGCAGATTCTTCATCAACTCGACACTGGACTCAAACTCGACACTGGACTCATCTGGAATATCTTTACCCGACTTCCCACCCGGAACTGAGGTCCAACTGAATGACATCCACATTACCCCAGATGAAGACCAGCCTACCCCGATCTTTATTTTTGGCCTTGTGTCATATTTTTTTGTATTTTTACAAGAATAAATATTATGGCCACTTGAACCCACTACTCAAGAGACTACCATGGTCACTTGAACCGGATTGGCCCCATTTTTCTTTTAGTTTAATTCCCCTTCCTCTCCCTATCCCTCGTTAAGTGACTAGAAATGTTAGTTCTCTGGTGGATGCGGAACACTTTTCTATGATTGTGTGCTTGATTAGATGTATGACAGTTGCATTTATGCAGCCCCCCCCCGCATAATTTTCGATGAGCTGGTTTAAATTGTTATTCCCCATTCCTTATCGACGAATTCTACATATATAACTCGTTAGATTTTCACTCAGACTTGACATATTATGGTGTTTATAGTAAGAGTGGTAAATAATAATGTGATCTTTTGATAGTCCGTTTATTTTCTATATATAGGAGTATGCAGGTTCGAATCTTGACGGAAAACATATATTTTCCAAACAATATTTCTCTAACATTTAGGCCGGTGGATATTTAAAATGTATTGTTTAATTATTTAAAAAAAAGAATAAAAAGACTATCCACTAAAATACGAGTATCCATTAAAAAATTTTATTAAAGCAAATAAATTTAAACATATATGTCAGTTAATGCTAATTTTTAAAAAAATTCTGTATAATGTCATTATATATATATATATATATATATATATACTATTTACGCTCCCCCACCCTGATTGAGCACTCTGGAAGAATGGTAGACTTTGAAAAAACAGTAGTTACTCTAGCACTTACGCATCGCTCATTCAGTAATGAATTAGAGCACACTGACTACCGGCCTATGATACACCATACGCTAAAAAGTCTGCCCCTTTCTTCTGAGCGCCCATAGCTCAGAGGTAGAATCGCCGACTGACGCCACTTCGGTCGGTATTCAATTCTGGCTAAAAGCCATCAGATGTCTAACCGTACTGATGACCTGTGATACAGTGAAACAGAGCTGTTTGCGGATGACTATATATATATCTATATATCTATATATATTAATGCAGGTTTCATTGAATAAAATAGACAAGTTTTGTCTATTAATTTTGTGTAGGATCCGTTCATACCGTCTGATATACTTGATGGTGATGTCATTGAAAGATAACAAAAAATCACAGTAATTGTTGATTTTTTTATCGGGTCTAAGCTTTCGGCTTACATAAGCCATTATCAAAGAATAAATATCAACACACAGTAAACATAGAACATTTAAGTTATTAACAATAAAGAGAAATGAATTGAAAATATAAGTCCATCCCTACTGTGGCGGATGGCCGAAGACAGTGACAAAATAGTGGCGTTATGGTCCCTGATCTGATTACAGGCATTTGAGTACGTTATTGGAAATATCAAAATTGATTGTATTCAAACCAGGTTTAAATTGTTTAATGTAGAGTGCTTCCAGGATTTTTAGTTTCTGTTTATTATTTTCTTGTTTAAGTATGTACGTGTTATCAACAAGCGTTTTTCTCAGAAGTGTGCGTTGATAACCGTGTTGTTTTAAATGACGGAATATATTTGAATTTTCATTTAAGTGCAACGTCAGACGCCGTGAGAGCGAATTTGTAGTGTGGCCAATGTAGATATTATTGAGGTTGTTAGAGATACATTCTCTAAATGGACATATGAATTTATATACTACACTGGTTTTTTGCAAATCACTAACGGTGGAGGAAGAGTCGTTGCGGACAAATGAATTAGATGTAGTGGATTTAATGTAATATATAATAAACTTAATTCTTTTGTTAGAGTCTGTCGGAGAAATATTAGTATTTATGAGTTTTTTTAGGATGTTTTCATCTAGTTGGTAGTTGGAGTGCATCTGGCTACGGTATAAGAGAGTGATATATTTAGGATTGGTTGGATTAGTATCATGTGTTGTTTTTTCCATGTTAAGCTTTTTAAGAAAATAACGTATTTGTTCATCAACTATGTAGTTGGGAAAATTATTATTGATGAGTGTCTGTTTTATGTTTTTTAGTTCACTGTGGAAAATCTGATTTGTAGATGAATTGACTTTTGCACGATATAATAGATATTTTATAATGTCTATTTTGTAATAGTGGGGGCATTCACTAATATAATTGAGTGTGGAGGGATTTTTATTACTGGGTTTTTGATCCGGTGAGATAGTAAATTTATTGTTGTCAGTGTTAATTAATACAAGAAAAGGAATTTTGTTATCATTGCTAAGTTCATAAGTGAATTTTAAAACAGTTATTTTGAAACTGTTTTTGAAATTGTAAGATTTCATCGGTATTTTTAATTAATAGTAGGATATCATCAACTTATCGTAGATATATATATATATAACAGCAAGGAATAAGCTAAATTTTAACAACATTCTAATCACTATATATATATATATATATATATATATAGTGTTAGATTACGTTTTAATAATAATAAACTAAGCATATGCCAAAACAACCCTTATTCCCCCATAGCTGAACACTTCAATCAACCAGGACACACATTAGAAAACTGCAAATATTTACTGATAGATTCCGATTTTAGTTCCCATAATCACGCAGAAAGAAAGAAAAATACTGGATTTTAAAATTAAATACATATAGGCTAGGGTTAAATAGGGACTTAGGTATTTTGAATCTTTATAAATATTTCAATGGTTAAACATTTTTTTTTAGATATACTTAAAATTTTCTTTAAAACAACATCTAAAAGTTAGGGTTACGTTTAAAAATATTCAAACTCTATTGCATTCTACATGCGACGGTCGCATCTCGCGACGGTCGCATCTCGCGACGGTCGCATCTCGCGACGGACGTATCTCGCGACGGACGCTTCTAGTTTAAAATCATTTGTTTCTGATGAAAGGCCGAGGCCGGTCTGAAATATCAAATATATATATATATATATATATATATATATATATATATATATAATAAAAATAAATAAATACTGTCAAAAAACATTTTTATCTCACAACTTTTTAGTAGTTTTTCAATACAAATTAAGACAGTATAAGTGGATTATCATAACGCTATACTGATGAGCTGTGATACAGCGAAACAGGCTTGTATGTGGATGACTAATAAGTTATGGTCTCATTACGATTGAGCTCTCTAGAGAAGAAAATTTTAAAAACAGTTTCCACTTCTGCTATATAAGCGTGACTCTTCAGAAATGAATTAAGTTCTCTCTGACTGGCTTCTGTATACACTGCTTACATACAAGAGGTTAAAATTTCCCTTCACTGACCCCATGCGCCGATGGCTTAGGGAGTAGAGACTCCGACTGACACCAAATCGGCGGAGTTTCGATCCCGGCCAGAAGCAAGTGGCTATGTCTAGCTGTCTAGCCACAGTGATGAGCTGTGATACAGCATAACGGGGTTGTATGTGGATGACTAATATATATATATATATATATATATATATATATAGTGTATCGAGGCAGCAAATAATTTTGAAAACATATACTGTTAAATATGAGACAATGAATGTCTATTATGAGCCGTTCTAAACGTCGTATTTTGGCTTTAATTTCAGTTGGAAATAAAGACAAAAATTCTCCAGCATTTGGATAATTTTTTATTAATTTGGTTCTAAGCTTTCGGCCCACATGAGCCATCTTCCGAGAGGTTATTAAGACAGTAATACAATAAAATCCACCATCACCGACGATTTTATTTTGTGTTGACATAAAACTCCGCTAGGCAACGGCAATAGTTACCAAAAATAACAAACGCAGTTCGCAAATTTGCAATGCGGTTCTATGACGTCACACCACGTGAGAGCTCGAAATGATAACAGAACCATATATTTAAATGCAATGTAATGTGTTATGACCAGATTTAAACGTGATTTTATTAAGTGTGGGTTGTTTGGATTTAATGTACATGGCCTCTAATATCTGAAGGTTCTTTTTACTGTATGTATGAGTAAGGATTATTGTATTGTTGACTAAAATCTGTCTGATATTACCTACATGTTTATGTTTTTCTGAGAAATGTTTAATTGTACTCTGATCAGAAAGGTAACACGTAAGTCTACGGGTGAGCGTGGTTGTAGTAAAACCAATACATGTACTGGGTGTTTTTAGCGGAGTTTTATGTCAACATAAAATAAAACAATCGGTGATGGTGGATTTTATTGTATTACCGTCTTAATAACGTCTCTGAAGATCGCTCATGGGAACCGAAAGCTTAGAACGAAATTAATAAAAAATTATCCAAATGGAGAATTTTTGTCTTTATTTTCAACGTTTAGAACGGCTTATTGTCTCTTATATTTAACAGTATATGTTTAGAATATATATATATATATATATATATATATATATATATATATAACAGCAAGGAATAAACTAAATTTTGATTACATTCTAAACACTAAAAACTAAAATAAACAACCGGTTTCGTCCTAGATTTCCTCAAGTTCAAATTCTGGGAAGCTTTATTATTAGAAAATTCTAATGAGAAATTCTAATGAGATTGGGTGAGAAGCAAAGAAAATATGAAAAGAAGTAGAGTCCAACCACATACAAACATAACAAACAATCTCTCTGCTAACAGAGAGGTGGCTTGCGAGTTTTAATGTAAATGAACTCTAGACCTTTTAGATGATACAAGGAGTGCGACTTGGATAATATTGAAAAGCAGTCACCACTCAACCATAGCAAAACATTCCCTGCTATTTATAAATCCGTCCGCAAGTAGGAGTCATCTAGCAAATACATTCGGGTCATCTATAGCACAACATGCTATAACTAGCATTCGTGGTTGAGAGGTCTAAGACGCGCCAGGTCAATTGGTGGCTTACCCTATGTGGATAGTGTTGTGGAGGAGTTTTCACACTGAAGGTAATAATCGTGTTTTATCGGTTGCTAATCGACTTAACGCACCCAAAATGTTAGGAACTTGGTAATCTTCCACTGTAAGTTGACTCCTTAGTATTCGGCTAACTGCCGACTAATATCAACTGCTTTTGTCCAACTATGTCCAAACTGGAACTAACTAGTAGTTCTACTTAACTCCAATAGAGCTCTCTCTCGAACTTCTAAGAACTCCTAAGAACTCCCCAACTACTTCCCGAGTTAGCTTCCTGTTAACTCTTATTAATGTAGGAGGGATAGTCCATTATCTGAGGAATAGGTGTGTTTCACCATAACAGATAGGGATTGCAGGTTCAAATCCTGCCGAATGACACTCATTTTCGTAACAAAAGTTTATCGTAAACAATCAGGCCGGTAAAAATAAATATATAATACTCTTTGATTATAAACAGAATATTTACTTAAATACGAGTATCGATCAAAAATAATGTTCAAACAAATCATTTCAAATTGTCGGTTGTTTATAACCAGTTTCGTTAATCTTCGTTAATTTCCGTAACATGATGATTATCGTAAATAATCAGGCCGGTAGAAATAAATATATAATACTGTTTGATTATATTTATCTATTTAAATACGAGTATTGATAAAAAATAACGTTCAAACAAATTTCAAATATATATATATATATATATATATATCCTACGTCGGTGGCATGATTCAGAGTTTCATGGACAACGCAGTCATCAGGTGTATATTACAAACTAACCTTTTATGAGATTTGTAAATTAAAATAAAATAATCAATATTAATTAAATTAAATATCACAAAGAACTGTAACGGAATGACATTATTATTTTAACGGCAGCAAAAGCTAAACTGATTATGACATGACACAGTACTTCAAACAAAAAGCAAGAAAGGAAACCACCATTAATAATGGAAAGAGCGATGAACTTGAGAAACCTATCTTCCGGAAGACGTTTTGAGATAAATGGTTTTATAAATTTCATCCGATAGTAGGTGTTACTGCTGCAGAATAAATTTTTTTTATAAAAAAAATTAATATTAGAATTAGCATTACCGTAAGCAACTAGCAAAAGCATTTTTGTACTATTTCGGTTTCATCATTTTCTTAAAATGTTGCCTCTTCACGCGTCATGCAAGTTTATGCATATACAGTGTGTATAGAGATATTCATAGAAATGTTAAAATCTGTGCCATTACACAATATCTTAAGTCACATACAGTTTCCCTTCAGCATTCTGACATTGGTAAAATTCTTATATATATATATATATATATATATATATATATATATATATATATATATTTCTTAGTAAGTGTTAGGAGAAATGGAATAACAATACACAGTTCATAGAATTTTCTTTTTAAATTGCTTGATACATAGTACAGTAATATTTATAGTAAATTTTTTATTATTGGTATTTATAATGAAAACATTTTTCCGTTACCCTAGAGCTATCGAGTTTCGGGACTACTAATAGGACCTCATCAGGCGATTTACGGTTACAAAAGTTAGAAATAATATGTATAGAAATTAAAACACCAAATATTACCTTATCCAAACAATTGGGGGATGAATTTCTAGTGGGTTTGACTCAATAAACTAAAAAAACTAAAACTCGATATATGTCATTATCTTACTCTTGTAAATGGAAATCGCCTGATGAAGTCCTATTGATTGCGCCGAAACACGTCAGCTCTTGTGTAGCGGTAAAAATTTGTTTATATTCTCCCGGAGAGCAATACACTACGCCTTCTCGAACTTACCCTGTCCTCAGACCTCAAATGGAACCACTATATTGAATCCATAGCAAAATCTACTGCTAAGAAGGTTGGGTCACTATGTCGATTCAGAATGTTTTTTTTCCGCCTGAATCCATCCTGCATATATACAAGTCAACCATCCGTCCGTGCATGGAGTACTGCTGCCATTTATGGTCAGGTGCCCCTGCCGTTCTCCTCAGTGTTCTTGACAAGCTCCAAAGGAGAGTCTGTAATGTGATAGGTACTGATCTGGCGACTCGACTGCAGCCACTTTCCCATCGTCGAAATGTGGCCTCCCTCTGTCTCTTCTATAAATACTTTCATGGCTTCTGCTCGGATGAGCTTAAGTCACTGATGCCTCCTCAACAAGTGTTTACCCGTGCAACCAGACTGGTAACTGGGTCCCACCCATTCACAGTCAGGTTAGCCAAATGCAGACGACAATTCTACTCCTGCAGCTTCTTCTCTCGCACTTCCCGCCTGTGGAACTCGCTCCCGTATTCTTGCTTTCCTGACGGCTACAACCTCCAGAAATTTTAAATGCAAATTGTTCCTTTCTAACTAGTTTGTACTCCTCACTCTTTTCTAATGAATCTTTTTACATTTATGTAACCCCCTGCACATCAGTGGTGTTTCCGCCTTGCTCGGGGTGAAATGATTAAAAAAAAAAAAAAAAGTTAGTTCCTTCGAAGTTCAAATTCTCTCACGTATTTTTACGGCATTTAAAATCTTTAACAACCAAGTATTTCATATAATTCACGCATCTACGTGAGCACATATCTTCACTTCTGCATGTTGTTTATATTTTTACTGCCTTTGAAATTAAAAATTTTCATAACGTTTATTTATTTTCTTTCAAAATGTTGTAACACTTTTCCTGCTACAAGGTAATATTTGATTTTTAAACTGTAATATAGTCCCTGATGATGAACGATGAAGTTCGTAAGTACTAGGACAACCATTGTACAATTTTTATACAAATATAATTGGGAAATAAAAAGACTAAGAAAATATGAAAAAATTCAAAAGAAAATATATAAGACTATGTTGTCTCTATCGTTTAACACAACTTGTTTAATATATATACGAATATGTGTGCGTAAGCAAAATCACTCAATATTCCACATAAAATGAACTTTCTGCATATTCCACCAACAACAACGATTATCATTGGCCATTATTTTTTTGTTCCGCTTTTGAGAGATCCAGTTGGTCTTTAAAATCTTGCTGGGAAATCGATTCGATCAGATCGGTTGCATTAAAAGAAAGTTGAATCGAATTCTGAACGTAATAGATCCAAAACGAGGCTGGTGGGAGAGGAGACCGGCTTGGGTAATGGTAGCGGCGGGCGACGGGTACGGGATAGATAGTGATTAGTAGGGAAGCAGGGAAAATAACGGTGGCGAATATCTTTATTGCTACTCAGTAGCATTGAACGGAGAGCAGGGGGGCGGGGAGGGGGGCGAGAAAAGGTGTAAAAGAGAAGCAACATTTTCATATCGAAAAAAGAGAGGCGAAGAAGAGGAAGACGTAAAGAAAGGTATTTAAAGAGGGAAAGGCGAAAGAAAATATAGGAAAGTGGTACTCATAATGTGAGAGAATGAAAAATACAAACATGTGAATACTTATATATATATATATATATATATATATATATATATATATATGTTTGTATTTTCCATTCTCTCACATTATTAGGACTACTTTCCTATATTTTCTTTCTTTTTTTAATTTATATTTGCCCTGTAATATTTTATTACATGGAGCTCTCTTCCTGTATCATTTTTTAATATTAAAATAAAATTTTTAATATTAATTAGGATCGGGTTTTTGGAATTTACTTCCTGCTTTTTCCGCATGGATTAAAGTATCTGAATTAATATATATATATATATATATATATATATATATATATATATATATATGTTATAAATAAGTTAATAAACAGATAGATTAAAACACACTGTTCATGAATTTACTTTTATAAAGAGTGCTCAATACAAAGCAGAGCTTAATATTGTAATTTTGTAATTACAATAGTTTATAAGAGCATTATAAATATATTGTATATTGTAATAACAAAATTACTATATATATATATATATATATATATATATATATATATATACACAAATGAATAAGGAACTAAGAAATTATTTGTAACGTTCAACCATTAATTTAAAACAGTGCTCAATATGAAAATAAGGCAACGTATATTTATTATAAATAATACTATAAAAAATGTACATGTTTTAAAGTATAACATATATATATTATATATATATATTATATATATATATATATATATATATATATATATATACATACATACATACATATATATATATATATATATATATATATATATATATATATATATATATGTATCCACCATATATATTTATATATATATATATATTAAGGAAAACTCAATTGATATTTATTAATTAATAAATATATATATTATCTTATTTTTAAGCACGACGCGAAGTTTCAAGCATTTTGCAATAATCAGGCGCATATTATGAACTGATCATTTTTCGATATATATATATATATATATTTATTAATACACACACGCATACACACACACACTTAAATATATATATATATATATATATATATATATATATATATATATATATATTAATAAGTGAATATACATATTATCCTCCGCCTATGGCATGACACGAAGTTTCACGCGTTATGCAATCATCAGGTGCATATTTCAAACTGACGGTTTGATAGATATGAATTTAAGTTCACTCGATGTTCATGGGAATAAAATCTGATAAAGTTAATGATTTTTCAAGAACAAGATTAAAATTTTAAATATTTTATAAAAATTTAAAATTTAAATTTAAAATCAAAATAAAATATCAGAAAATGCATGGAGAAGAAATCAAAGGGGTGTAAATCATGAGTCTTAAAAATTGAAATATTCAAATATTACATGTACATAAAAAATGTTGGGAAAAACAAAATTTTAAATAAGAATATAAATAAAAAAAACGAGAAAATAAAAAAAAACGAAAAAAGAAAAAAAGAAAATAAAAATGACAAGAAAAATTAAGATTAAAAATTAAGATTTAAAATTTAAAATTTAGAATTAAGAATAAAAACGTAAGGAGAAATAAATCGGGTTTAATTTAAATGTTAAATTTTAATGTTAAAATTCAATTTAAATTAAAATTAAATTTTAAGTTAAATTTTAATTAAATGTTTAATTTAAATGTTAAATTTTAATGTTGAAATTAAATTTAAATTAAAATTAAATTTTAAGTTAAATTTTAATTAAATGTTTAATTTAAATGTTAAATTTTAACGTTAAAATTAAATTAAAATTAAAATTAAATTTTAAGTTAAATTTTAATTAAATGTTTAATTTAAATGTTAAATTTTAATGTTAAAATTAAATTTAAATTAAAATTAAATTTTAAGTTAAATTTTAATTAAATGTTTAATTTAAATGTTAAATTTTAACGTTAAAATTTAATTAAATGTTTAATTTTAATGTTAAATGTAATATTTGGGGCAAAGAAAGAAAGAAAGAAAGAAAGAAAGAAAGAAAGAAGCAAACGTAAAGAGGGATCTATATCAATCTGGGTCTAAGAATTGAAGTAAATATTTTTCTATGACAACATGTGGTCATTAAATCAATTTTTTTATTAAGCAAATTTGGATTCTTGATACAGTTTAAGATGAAAAGTTTTTCTAAAAGGCATAGATTATATCTATTTGCCTTTCCATTGTAATGTTTGGATTTAGCTACGATATTCCAGGTAATCGTCGGGTTCTTACCATTGCTTTTTAGTTTCCAATAATGTATGGATAAAGCAGTACTTTTGCTGTATTTACTGCTGTTTAAAGACAGCATGTGGTTGTTAAATCTTATCTTCCACCTGTTAGAAGTACTTCCAAAGTAAAATTTAATATCATTATCATCCGAATGAATTTGAGCTTTATAAACAATACTTTCGGACATACATTGGCCATTCAGTGGGCAGGTTTTATTTTTTCGGCAGTTGCAATTATATTTAGAAGGATCATTTTTGCTCTTAGTTGGGTGACGGATGTTGTTTATATGGGCCGAATATGTATTAGATAGCATAGTATTATGTTGTGATATATATATATATATATATATATATATATATATATATATATATATATATATTTTCTAAACATATTCTATTAAATATAAGAGACAATGAATGTCTATTATATTTAATCATGAGCCGTTCTAAACGTCGTATTTTGGCTTTAATTTCAGTTGAAAATAAAGACAAAAATTCTCCAACATTTGGATAATTATTTATTGGTTTTCTTCTAAGCTTTCGGCTCACATGAGCCATCTTCAGAGAGGTAGTTTAAACTGAAATATTATAACATCCACCATCACCGACGATTTTATTTTGTGTTGACATAAAACTCCGCTTGGCAACGGCAATAGTTACCAAAAATAATAAACGCAGTTCTTAAGTTTGCGATGCGGTTTTATGACGACACACCGCGGGATAGCGCGAAATGACAACAAAACCATGTAGTCAAATGCAATGTAATATGTTATTTCCTGTTTTAAAGTTGATTTTATTGAGTGTTGGTTGTTTTGATTTGATGTATATGGCCTCCAATATCTGCAGGTTCCTCTTACTGTGTGTATGAGTAAGGATCACCGTATTGTTGACCAAAATCTGTCTGATATTACCTACATGTTTATGTTTTTCAGAGAAATGTTGTTTAATAGTACTCTGATCAGAAAGATGACATGTAAGTCTACGGGAGAGCGTGGTTGTAGTAAAACCAATATATGTACTAGGTTTTTGATTAGTATCAGAGATGCAATCTCTGAATGGGCATGTAAATTGGTACACTACATTGGTTTTTTGTAAAGAATTTAGTTTAGTGCTTGTTGGGTTATTATAGACTATGAGGTCAATTGTTTTAAACTTTTTATAATATATAATGAGTTTAATTTGATTATTACTTTCGACTGGTTTAACATTTCTACGTATTATGTTTTTGAGAGTTTTTTCATCTTGTTTATAATTATTATGTATTTGGTTGCAATAGTATAAGTTAATAGTGTTATGTTTATTTTGATGTAAACCATTATTATTAATATTATCATTATTGTTAGAGCTATTGTTAAGTTTGTTGAGATACATTTTAATTTGTTGATCAATAACGGAGTTAGGAAATCCATTATTGACTAGTGTTTGCTTAATGTTGTGTATATATACTTAATGTTGTGTGTATATATATATATATATATATATATATATATATATATATATATATATATATATGCATATGTTTTTAACGCAACTATAACTCTTGACATTGTTTTTGTTGAAGATTTTATTTTATTTATTTATTATTTTTTTAATCATATCACCCCAAGCAAGGCGGTAACGCCACTGATGTGCAGGGGGCTATATAAGAGTGAGAAGATTAGAAAAGAGAAAACCGGAAACTGCATCCTAAACAGGAAACAAGGGATGAGCCTCTTCACCTGTTCAATAGATGTGGGTGGAGTGGGAACCGGGCGATAGTTTATTTAGTGGGGGTAAATAGTAGAAATGTTTGGGAATTAAGTTAAGGAATAGTTTCCCAATGTTAATTATATGGCAATAGTTATATAAGTGTTCTATCCTCGTAATCTTCGCTTCTTATTCCCCACCCTTTACATTCATTTCACACACCATATTCAGTAACCATCTACCTTGAACGGCTCTTGGCCTTATGATCAACGTTAGAATAAAAAAAATCGCTTAAAATTATCAGAGAAGGAAAAGTATTCTATCCAAATACATTATGGATGAAGTACAATGAATGAATTTAGAATTCGCTCGATATTCGAGTATATTTCTTTTAAAATTCCCAGTAAAATCGATATACATGGTAACCAAAAAAGTTCTGTCCGTTTTTTAAAGGAAAAAAAGAAAACGCTTCACGGTATGTGTCACTTATATTTAGTCTTCGGCATCCAGCACTTTCAAAAAAAAAAAAAAAAAAGAAAAATTCTTGGAAGGGGTGTTGTGGAACCCAGACTCACCTCAACATGGACTCACCCACTGCTATATTAATAGGCGTGTGATAGCAGTCGTGGGGGAAACAGACAGTAGCATTGTGCGCATGACCGCAGTCGACTACCAAGGACTATACTGGATTCGTAAACTCTGTTTACTGTACCTTATTTTGTACCTTATTTTGAAACCTTTCCTGTAAATACATCTTTCTTTAATCTACACCTCGTGTTCCGTGTTATATTTCCGTGGACCCACTTTTGGGTCCACATCATTTAGTTTGGAAGTTATGACTGAAGGGTGGGTTAAATCAAATAACGTTACGCTTACGTGATTTCTACTTATTTCTGCTGACCTTGATTTTGCCTACCTAGTTTTTTAACGAATCTGGCGTGTGTATACATCGCATATATATAACACGCTGCGGTTTCATCCGTGCGTTTATGGCTTAGGGAGTAGGGACTCCGACTAACACTAAATCGTTCGAGTTTCGATCCCGGGTGGAAGCAAGTGGTTGTTTAGCCACACTGATAAACTGTGATACAAAAATATATTATGTTGTCATTACGACTGACCTCTTAAAAACGTCTATCTATCTATCTATCTATCTATCTATCTATCTCTCTCATGCTCCTCATTATCTATCTATCTATCTCAGTTTGTTCATATCTATCTATCTATCTAATGCTCCTCATTATCTATCTATCTATCTATCTATCTATCTAATGCTCCTCATTATCTATCTATCTCAGTTTGTTCATATCTATCTATCTATATATCTATCTATCTCAGTTTGTTCATATCTATCTATCTATCTCATGCTCCTCATTATCTATCTATCTATCTATCTATCTCAGTTTGTTCATATCTATCTATCTATCTATCTATCTCTCTCATGCTCCTCATTATCTATCTATCTATCTCAGTTTGTTCATATCTATCTATCTATCTATCTCAGTTTGTTCATATCTATCTATCTATCTATCTCATGCTCTTCGTTATCTATCTATCTATCTATCTATCTATCTATCTATCTCAGTTTGTTCATATCTATCTATCTATCTATCTCAGTTTGTTCATATCTATCTATCTATCTCATGCTACTCATTATCTATCTATCTATCTATCTCAGTCTGTTCATATCTATCTATCTATCTCAGTCTATATATATTAGAGCGACTGTTTCCTGTGAAGTTGTCGTATTTGTGTATTCGACTTCAAATATGTATATTTTATATTTATGTATTCGCCCCCACATACTTCCATTTTGACTTTACTCCCGCTTAATCTCTCTCTTACATTCTCTGTTACTTTGTTTTTCTCTCTCTCTCACACACTTTCTCTTACAGAAAATATGTGTTGACTTTTCGCGAATCCACACTTACGCATATATTCTTGTAAATTAAAAACAAAATACATTCACATGAAACACAATCATAAAATAAAAAGGTACCTCAATATGAAATTAGTGAAAGAAACAAATGCATGTACCTTCAGCACAAAAACATAAAATGGCTGACAACAAAACAAGTACCACGCCTTTCTAAAGGGACACACGCCCCCGCATGCCGATACCTTGAACCGACTAAATATAAAAAAACGGTCAACATACTTATATATATAGTACTGCGCAAAAGTATTAGGACAAAGACTATTTTATCTTTTATGAGGCATCAAAATAATATTTTAAATCACCCCTGTACTAACGTTTTTGCACACTACCGGTAGTATGCAAAAGTATTAGGACAGGGGTGATTTTCCTAAAAGCCTCACTGAAATTCAAATACAGACTGAAAAGCCAAACGTTTGTAAGAATTTTTTAACTAAAAAAGAAGAGGAAGGAAGGCTTCGGAATTTGAATTGGTCCCACAAAGCCCTGATCTCAATCCTATTGAACACCTATGAGATATTTGGAAAAGGAAATTGATAAATCTAATGTTACTTCACAAGACACACTTTGGGAACAAATACAAACTGCTTGGCAGGAGATACCATTAGATTCATTGAAGAATCTTGTGATGTCAATGCCTGACAGAATGAAGGCTGTGATCAAAGCGAAAGGCTATTATACTAAATATTAAATTTATTTTGTAAAAAGTATTTTTTTCTTGTAAAAGCATTTGTTGAGTAAATCAAAATAAATTACTTTAATTAAATTGTTTATTTTCTGTCAATATGCCTCATAAAAGATAAAATAGTTCTTGTCCTAATACTTTTGAACAGTACTACATATATATATATATATATATATATATATATATATACTAGGTGTGATTGGTAAATTGTTGCAATTATTATATTATTTCAATGCCAAAGTCTATTATACTAAATATTAAATTTATTTTGCAACAAGTAATTTTTCTTGTAAAATCATTTGTTGAAGTAAATCAAAATAAATTACTTTAATTAAATTGTTTATTTTCTGTCAATATGTCTCATAAATGATAAAATAGTCCTTGTCCTAATACTTTTACACAGTACTGCATACATACACACACACATCTATATATACTATGTGAGACTGGTAAATTGCCGCAATTATTTTATTATTTCAAAAGCAAAAGGCTATTATACTAAATATTAAATTTATTTTGTAAAAAGTATTTTTTCTTGTAAAAGCATTTGTTGAGTAAATCAAATAAAATTACTTTAAATAAATTGTTTATTTTCTGTCAGTATGCCTCATAAATGATAAAATTGTTCTTGTCTTAATAGTTTTGAACAGTACTGTTTATATACAAAGGCAAACTTATCGGCGCCAAACCAGTCGCGAACATACGTGTCTGTGTGTATGGAGATGCATTATGATACGAGGAGAAGAAGGTAGGCTTATTTTGGCACAGGGAACTTGATTCAAATGAAAACAGCAGAGAGGTAAAATTGTTCTTGTCCTAATACTTTTGAACAGTACTGTTTATATACAAAGGCAAACTTATCGGCGCCAAACTTGTCGCGAACATACGTGTCTGTGTGTATGGAGATGCATTATGATACGAGGAGAAGAAGGTTGGCTTATTTTGGCACAGGGAACTTGATTCAAATGAAAACAGCAGACAAGTAAAATTGTTCTTGTCTTAATACTTTTGAACAGTACTGTTTATATTCAAAAGCAAACTTATCGGCGCCAAACCAGTCGCGAACATACGTGTCTGTGTTTATGGAGATGCATTATGATACGAGGAGAAGAAGGTAGGCTTATTTTGGCACAGGGAACGTGATTCAAATGAAAACAGCAGAGAGGTAAAATTGTTCTTGTCCTAATACTTTTGAACAGAACTGTTTATATACAAAGGCAAACTTATCGGCGCCAAACCAGTCGCGAACATACGTGTCTGTGTGTATGGAGATGCATTATGATACGAGGAGAAAAAGGTAGGCTTATTTTGGCACATGGAACTTGATTCAAATGAAAACAGCAGAGAGGTAAAATTGTTCTTGTCCTAATACTTTTGAACAGAACTGTTTATATACAAAGGCAAACTTATCGGCGCCAAACCAGTCGCGAACATACGTGTCTGTGTGTATGGAGATGCGTTATGATACGAGGAGAAGAAGGTAGGCTTATTTTGGCACAGGGAACTTGATTCAGATGAAAACAGCAGAGAAAAACATGGCAAAACATTAGGCCCCCGAGGCTTTCCAAGGAAATGTGTTGCGCTTACTTAAGCGATGTGAGTGGGATTCAATATCAGAAAAGCCAAAACAATCAAGCAACATCAACTAAAGAAAACAGGGGGTACAAACACGTATACAGCTCTCTATCTCTCACTCTTTTTTCCGGATCTATACTAGCAGTATAGCCCTTCATTGCTCCGGTGTAATGAAAGCTTTAAAACTAATCCATGGTCCTGGAGCTCAGACTTAGCCTAAAGAATATTTAAAATAATAAAATAATTGCGACAATTTACCAATCGCACCTAATATATATATATATATATATATATATATATATATATATATATATATATATATACTAGCAGTATAGCCCTTCATTGCTCGGGTGTAATGAAAGCTTTAAAACTAATCCATGATCCTGGAACTCAGACTCTTTGGACGTTCGCACAAAAGACTAAAAAGCAATAGTTGTTTCCAGTTAAAGCGAAACCGTAGACTGAAAGAAAAATGAATGGATGTAAGTCAAAGTTTGATTTCCTGGTATCGATATCCAATAAGTTTTTTCGTTGTAAACTGAATTTTGAAGGCTAAATAAGTCTTCTGAGTAAATGGTATTATGGCTGAGACTAAGAACTACAATTATACCTACATAGACCCAAACCCGAAGCAAAAACTAAAATTAAAGGGCTGAAAAGAATACAGCCATACATTCAGATAAACAGACACACACACAAACATCTTGCCTTTTATGTATATATATATATATATATATTATCGATTTTCTGCACTATTGTAAGAACTGCAACCATGAAACTTCTGAATATCGTTTCATATGTCTTCGTCTATGAGTGTATGTAATTTGATTAAAATCGGACCACTCCTTCTATAACCCGATTTTTTCAATTATCGATTTTCAATATTTATCGGGGGTACCTCGACACAAAATCTAGCTAAGAACACTTGCAGACGTTTATAGTACAACTGTGTGAATTTTCAAGAAAATCGGTTTAGCCCTTTCGGAGTCTATAAGTAACGGACATACACGCACACACACACGGAGATACACACACACACAGACAAAGTCCCATTTATAAGTTTATATATATATATATATATATATATATATATATATATATATATATATCGCATTCGTTTCGAGGAAAAAAATAAAATCGCGCTGATGGAAGAATGTTGTTAACGAACATTGCGAACATATTTGTACAACATTGATGCGAGGTTTCGATGGCTATTATCTTCTCTTCAGCTGATAGCTATTGCATTTGATATTCTTTTTTTAACCCCGCCTCCGAGAGAAATGAAGACCGTTCTGCAGTCTTCCAGTTGACATATGTACCGTTTTAACAATTCATCAATGGATCCGTTGTTCTTGTTATAACTTTGTAGTTATTATTTTGTCTGAGAAAAACAATATGGCGACCGATAATTGACCAAGGCTTATTATCTAAAATCAATTTTATTTTTGAAAAGTCCTTTGCAGAACCTAATAGATTCACTCAAAATGGAATCGCAAGTCATTTCAGTTAATGCTTATTGTATTTAGCCACACTGATAAACTATGATACAAAAATATATTATGCTGTCATTACGACTGACCTCTTAAAAACGGTTATCTATCTATCTATCTATCTATCTCAAAGCTCCTCATTATCTATCTATCTATCTATCTATCTATCTATCTATCTATCTATCTATTTAGCCGAATGCTAATTTTTTGTTTGCAGTCTTCATTATAATTTCGTAATTTTATAAGAATTTATCATTATTGTGTGTATTATTCGATAGAAAATGTCACATAAAAAATTGAAATCTTTTCTGTTTATTCAGCCTAAAATATTAATTATTCCTAAAAAAAAAACAACAACAAAAAAAAATTCTATTCACAGCAAATTATCCTAAAGCGAGGTCTTTCTATTGCACTCCAGTTGGGCTGGCCTTTGCAATCACCTCAAATGTGGACGACTAGGGTTGGCTGTTTCTAATTGTGGGGCCTAAGTCCACGCTCACCGCAATAGACAAGCCCCCAAACAGATTTTTCAGTTAATGCACACCAAAATATTTACTCACCCCAAAATAGAAATAATTTACTTTTTTGCTAAAATTCACACCTAAATATTAATTCCCCCAAAATATAAATTTAGTTTTTGCTAAAATTCACTCCAAAATATTAATTCATCCCAAAATATTAATAACTTATTTTTTGCTAAAATTCACACCAAAATATTAATTCCCCCAAAATATAAATTTAGTTTTTGCTAAAATTCGCTCGTAATTCTCACAGAGCTAGACTCTTTTTTTTTTTTATTCAGGTAGGGTTAACCTTTGCGATCACCCCGAGTGTGAGTGAATCAGGTTAGCTACTCCTGTGGGGCCAACCGTTCACTCTCAAGGCAAGAACAGGTTTCTTTTTAAATTGTACAAAATTACTTGTAAGAATCTGGAATATCATTTTGCACAAACAAAATGTCAATAACTCTGTGATTTTTGGTAAGTTTTTATTCTGAGGGTTGAAGTTGTTAAGCTAAACAAACTTTGATTTCAAATTTACTATTTCTTGGGATGTTGTGGGGCAGTGGATATCGGCTCAGAACGAGAAATCGGGGAGCCGAGTTCGAATTCCAGCTGAATCCATTGCATTAACTTACGCACAAATACCCTTGGGAAAGGTATTAATCCGTCTCTTCCCTCCAGTTATGGCTTAAATAGCAGGACGGATTGGGTTCTGTAGCCTTGGCTGGCAACCAGTCTACCGCAGAAAGCAATGGCAACGTACTGCGGGATAATCTTCTGCCCAGTTAGTCAAATCTCTTTCAAGACATGATCGCCCAAGCGTGTTTCACGTATGACACTTATATTATTTGGGATGAATTAACAGATAATCTCCGAAATCTGGACGTGCATTGAAAAATATTTTAATCTTTTGAACAGTAATTTCTTACTCAGTGAGTTAAGTGCCATACGCGATGCATGCTTTGGGCGATCATGTCTCCCAAAGATACATGACTGACTGGGCGGAAGATAATCCAGCAGTAGATGGCCATTAATTTCTGCGGTAGATTGGAAGAGATGTATCATATTATTAAGTAGCAATTAGTGGGGGACCAGTTTATTACTTCATAACAATAGAAAGCCGGACCCCCACCTTATGACCATTAGAGGTCTTAATCATGTTTCCAAATATTATATTCAGTCAGTCAGTCAGTCAGTCAGTTAAGTGCCATACGTGATACACGCTTTGGGCGATCATGTCTCCCAAAGATACATAACTGACTGGGCAGAAGGTTTTCCCGCAGTTGGTTGCTATTATTTTCTGCGGTAGACTAGTTGCCAGCCAAGGCTATAGAACCCAATTGGCCCTGTTATTTAACCCATAACTGGAGGGAAGAGACGGATTAATACTTTTTCCAAGGGTATTTGTGCGTAAATGAATGCAACGGATTCAAATGAAATTCGAACTCGACTCTCCGATTTCTCGTTCTGAGCCGATATCCACTGCACTCTAACGCACATAAACAGTACACTGCTTCTAACTCGATAGCTAATCAATTCAAATAAACTGGGAAAAGATATGAATTTGTCTGTTTCTTCAGTTATGGGTCAAATAACAGGACAAATTGTGTTCTATAGCAATGATTTGTGACCAGTCTACCGAAGAATGTGATGACAACTTACTGTGAGAACATCTCCCCAGTCGATGATATCACTTTTAAGACATGATCACCCAAAATTCTTCA
Organism: Ascarosepion bandense; assembly: GCA_037127315.1. NCBI lineage: Eukaryota > Metazoa > Mollusca > Cephalopoda > Sepiida > Sepiidae > Ascarosepion > Ascarosepion bandense. The sequence continues at coordinate 878,769 of JBBBDQ010001626.1, read as the reverse complement.
CGTATAGCACTTAAGAGATTGAGTGATAAAAGCTCTAGACAGTAACTACGAATAGGAAATACCAAAATGAAACACGTGGGACTTATTATGTTTTCTTCTGTCGACCTTGCTTTCAATCTGTCCTGTGAGTATCAGATTTTCCAAGCCCTCTTTCCTAATTATGTGCGCTAGAAATGTCAACTCTCTCTTTCTTGTTTTGAGTCGGTTATGAGTGTTTCGTCTGTCTCTCTTGCCTGCAATTTGTCCTGTGAGTAGCAGATTTTCCGAGCTCTCTTTCCTCACTATGAGCCTTAGAAATTTAAACTGTCTCTTTCTTATTTTAAGTAGGTTATGTTTTGTTTTCCTCTGTCCTTCTTGACTTCAATCTGTCCTGTGTGTATGATATTCTCTAAGCCCTGTTGCCTCATTATGTGACCTAGAAATTTCAATTATCTGATCTTGAAGTTAAGTATACGTTTCCTTTATGTCTATATTTTCTCTTGAATTCGTCATTTTCGGCTCGTGGTATCCTCAGTATCCTTCTGTAGAACCACAATTCTGTTGCTTCAATGCTCTTCTTCCTCTCTCAGGAAATGTTCCAGCGTTGACATGTCATATAGAAGGAAAGATAGGTTTGTCTTTTCTGTTTTTTAATACTTTGCTTAGCTTTTAAAACGTATCTTTGCTCATTTCAATACGTATTTTTTGTACATGCTTGATTTTGGTAACTCCGATTTGTTATTTGCATTTTGGTCTCATTGTTTTGCTGACAACTATGCGTTCCGTCTTCTTGCAACTTATGTTTAATGATTTCTTCTCGCTTTTCCTTCGCTACATTCTGTAGGGTTTTTGTAGTTTTCATTCCGTGACTGTTATCATTACTGTGTCATCTATGTTCATCAACCGAGTACAAGCGCACAGAGTGGAATAGAAGTGAAAGTAAGTACCCAGACAGACACGGTAGATATTGGCGCATTTTAGCTGGCTTTCATGCAGACTCAAATTGTATGGTTGGGATATAGACCTGTTATATGGACGTGAATCGTGAACATCTCGCTGTACAATATTCTGTAGATCTCCGAACAATTTGGTCCGGTCACAATGGTCGGCATTTTCTAGGCCTCTACATCGAGACAGTTGAGAATGTTGATAATATAAAGAATCGAAACGATCAATCAAAATTTCGAAACTCCCTAAAGATCGTCTGAGTAATTACTGGTTATCTGCCTAACTTGCGCCAAGTGTTCCCCTATGATAATAGCATGGACCGCAAATACTGTAACAGGAGAATCCACCTACTCTCATATTCAATTCTTATTATGAGGTTTTTTGTGATAATGTTCAGACTAGAATCATCCTCACAGTCAGCCCTCATGAGTAACAGCAAGTCTCACATGAAATATCCCTTATCTTATGGCTCTTTTGGGATTTCAAACCCAGTGAAATCAGGCATTTTGTAGACCGACAAATTTTGCGCAAATGCTTGTCTACCAGAATGACTGGCACAATTTTTCCACCCTTTTGTAATTCATAAATATCTATCAAGAGCCAATCGTCTTTGATAATATTTGTGTCGATTTTGCTTCTTTCCCGGAACTCTTCTTCATGTACCGTGTCCATCCAGGACGTAGGCGATCACAGGCTTCTACTTGGCTTTGTCCCTTGTCCCTCTCAATAATTTTTCTCTTCTAAGCCCCGCTCCGTCAGCCATTTGCTCAGGTCTATCAAGTACGTCTCGCGCTGCTTTTCCTGTCTCTCCTTCCATTTATCTGACCTGTGAGTATGAAATTATTTAGGCTCTCCTTCCTCATTACGTGTCCCAGGAACCTCATTTGTCTCTTCCTGATAATTAGTATCAGTTTTCTTCTCCTTTGCATCCTTTCCAGCACCTCATCGTTGCAAACATGCTCTGTCCATGGTATCCTCAGCATCCTTCTGTTAAACCACATTTCTGCTACCTCAAGCCTCGCCTTCATCTTTGATGAGGTCGTACAGTATTCACTTCAGTACAGAAGGACAGGTATCACATAGGTATCACATAGAAATTTTTTCTTTGTCTCCAATGAGATTTTCCTGTTTTTCAGTTAGCTTCCGAAATGAGCTTTTGATCACGCCAATGCGTCTTTGGATCTCCGTGTCGCACTTTCCATCCTCTGTCAAAACACTTCCGAGTGAATGTTTTTACTTGCTTTCTTTTAGATTCTCCGACTTAGAGTTGGCATATTGGTTTCCTCTTTTTATTGATGACCATATATTCAGTTTCTTTATTAAGCACTTTAGTGGTGACTTCCAGCAAGAGGACGAGTCTTCCGCCACGACAATTTCTTGATTTGGTCTATCCGGCCTACATACTTTTCCCTGAATCATTTTGGTCGTTAATGAATACCTTCTTCTTAGTCACTGTTAACTGAGTGTTTTTTTTTTTATCGAGAGGCTCTTTCTTTTTTGACCAGAACAGGCATTTTTAATTGACCGACGTATGTCGATCATTTTTGCTTACTTTAAATTAATTTTTTTTTTAAAAACAAAAAGGGAAATTTTCTAAAATAAAAAAATATCAGAATCAATAAATAAACGACAGAAAATCTATGACAGATACGGAACAATGAGAAATATATTTAGAAATCAATGAAACAAACAGACCGACTAAAACTGGTTTGAAAAAAAAAATTGTTTTGATGTGAACGTGACACAAATTAAGGACTTTCTCGTAAAGAAGGAAAAGATACGCGGGAAAAAAGTTTGACGTTAACAATAAAAAGGATAAATTTACTAAAACAACGCAATTAACTAAAAAGGTTTCTTTTTTAAAAAAATTAAAACCAGCAAAATAAAAATATTGAAAAATAAATTCTGCAAAAGAACAAATTATTAAAAAAAATGCCAATTAAAAAAATGGCCGACGTAACACGATAATAAAATAAAAATAGACAAATAAATACATAACTGGAAGAGCGAAGAGTAAAAATTTATTTGGGACACAAAAAATAACACGTTAAAATGTATACACCAAAAGGGGCGTGCAAAAAGATCAGTGAGTCAGTCAGTTAAGTGCCATACATGACATGCTTGGGCGATCATGTATTGAAAGAGACTGACTGGGCAAATGATTATCCCGTAGTAGGTTGCCATTGCTTTCTGCAGTAGACTGGTTGCCAACCAAGGCTATAGAACTCAATCTGTCCTGTTATTTGACTCATAGCTAGATGGAGAAGAGATGAATTATATTATTTAGTAGTAATTATTGGGGGATCAGTTTATTACTTCATAACAATAGAAAACCTGGTCCCCACTTTATGCCCATTAGAAGCCTTAATTATGTTTCCAACTATTATATTCAGACAGTCAGTTAAGTGCCATACATGATACACGCTTTGGGTGATCATGTCTCGAAAGAGACATGACTGACTGGGCAGACGATTATTCCACAGTAGGTTGCCATTGCTTTCTGCGGTACACTGGTTGCCAGCCAAGGCTATAGAACACAATCTGTCCTGTTATTTAACCCATAACTAGAGGGGGAAGACATGTATTATATTAGTAATTAGTAATTAGTGGGGACCAGCTATTACTTCATAATAATAGAAATCCGGTCCCCTCTTTATGGCCAGTAGAAACCTTAATCATATTTTCAACTATTCTATTCAGCCAGTCAGTTAAGTGCCATACGTGATACACGCATGGGCGATCATGTCTTGAAAGAGACATAACTGACTGGGCAGAAAATTCTCCCGCAGTAGGTTGCCATTGTTTTCTGTCGTAGATTTTTTGCCAGCCAAGGTTATAGAATGTAATCTGTCTTCTTATTTGACTTATAACTATAGGGGGAAGAGATGAGTTATATTATTCAGAACTAATTAGTGGGGGATCAGTTTATTACTTTATAACAATAGAAAACCGTGCCCCTACTTTATGCAAGTAGAAGCCTTAATCATATTTCCAACTATTATATTCAGTCAATCAGTTAAGTGCCAGACGTGATACACGCTTTCGGTGATCATGTCTCGAAAGAGATATGACTGACAGGGCTGAAGATTATCCCGCAGTAGGTTGCTATTGCTTTCTGTGGTAGACCGGTTGCCAGCCAAGGCTATAAACCCAAACTGTCCTGTTATTTGACTCAAAACTAGTTGGAAGAGATGTATTATATTATTAAGTAGTAATTAGTGAGGGATCAGTTTATTACTTTATAACGATAGAAAACCGGTCCCCCACTTTTTTCCCAGTAGAAGCCTTAATTATGTTTCCAACTATTATATTCAGTCAGTCAGTTAAGTGCCATACGTGATACATGCTTTGGGCGATCATGTCTCGAGAGAGACATGAATGACTTGGCAGAAGATTATCCCGCGGTAGGTTGGCATTGCTTTATGCGGTAGACTGGTTTACAGCCAAGGCTATAAACCCAAACTGTCCTGTTATTTGACTCAAAACTATTTGGAAGAGATGTATTATATTATTAAGTAGTAATTAGTGAGGGATCAGTTTATTACTTCATAACAATAGAAAACCGGTCCCCCACTTTATGCCCAGTAGAAGCCTTAATTATGTTTCCAACTATTATATTCAGTCAGTCAGTTAAGTGCCATACGTGATACACGCTTTGGGCGATCATGTCTCGAGAGAGACATGAATGACTTGGCAGGAGATTATCCCGCGGTAGGTTGGCATTGCTTTATGCGGTAGACTGGTTTACAGCCAAGGCTCCCCGATTTCTTGCTCCGAGCCGATATCCACTGCAAAAAGATAAACGGGGAAAAAAATCGAAATTTAAGTTTACGGACAAGGACTAAAAAATAAAGGAAACTACAAATTAAAATACAATATATGGAAATATTATAAAATGGACTGTTGAAATTTGATTTTACACTTGCAACAAAAACAAAACAAAAAAAAATAAAAAAGTAAGAATCAGAAAATTAAAAACATTTTTCGCAGAAAAAGTCAGTAAAAAAATAAGAAATAAGAAAGAAACGTCGGGTTTAACAGTTCTTTAAACACAAAAATATGAGTTTCAATTGGATAGCAACTGCTGTATCCTTGAAAAAAGTTACAATATACAAGGTTATTTACTCGAAGGAAAAGAACAACGAACACGACAGAAGAAAGGTTTATTGCAATAGAGACGATAAGCGGATAGACAGGGATTAGTAAGACATTACTAATCTCTGAAGGATATTTTTATCGGTTTCTTTCAGTAAATGTGGCACAAAGCTGAAAGGGAGGTGAGTTACTACGAGGGTCATTCAATAAATTAGATTAATTTTTCAGGATAAGGACTTCTACGATTGTCATTCAATAAATAAAGTGAATTTTTTGGTATAATGAAATCTACGACTGTCATTCAATAAATAAGGTTAATTTTTCGTTATCAGGACTTCTACGAGGGTCATTCAATAAATAAGGTGATTTTTTTGGTATAAGGACTTCTACGAGGGTCATTAAATAAATAAGGTGAATTTTTTGGTATAAGGACTTCTACGAGGGTCATTCAATAAATAAGGTGAATTTTTTGGTATTAGGACTTCTACGAGGGTCTTTCAATAAATAAGGTGAATTTTTCGGTATAAGGACTTCTACGAGGGTCATTCAATAAATAAGGTGAATTGTTCGGTATAAGGACTTCTACGATGGTCATTCAATAAATAAGGTGAATCTTTTGGTATAAGGACTTCTACGAGGGTCATTAAATAAATAAGGTGAATTTTTTGGTATAAGGACTTCTACGAGGGTCATTCAATAAATAAGGTGGATTTTTCGGTATCAGGACTTCTACGATGGTCATTCAATAAATAAGGTCAATCTTTCGGTATAAGTACTTCTACGAGGGTCATTCAATAAATAAGGTGAATTTTTCGGTATAAGGACATCTAATACAGATAGAAGCTTACTTTTTTCAACGTCGTCTCTCAGCAGTGTCACACACCTTTTCAATATGTGCACAAGCTTCCGTATTCCCTCAGCGTAAAAATCTTTGGACTGATGTCTCATCCAATCGCTCAAAGCACTTTTGACTTCATCCTCACTTTCAAACTTCGTGCCTCTCGTGAACGCTTTCAAGGGACCAAACAGGTGAAAGTCTGAAGGGGCAAGGTCTGGGCTGTAAGGGGGATGAGTGGGCAGTTCCCAGCCCAGCTCGTTGATGGCCTGCACCGTTTGGGCTGTTGTGTGAGACCTTGCTTTGTCTTGATGCAAGACGACCCCATGTGACTGATGCCCCCTGCCTTTGTTCAACAGATATGCTCAAAGTTCTTGCAACGTCATCCACTGTCACCTTTCTGTCAGACTGAATGAGATCATTAACTGATTCGATCATCTCAGGAGACCTCACTTCTGTAGGCCTCCCAGATCTGTCTTTATCCTCAACACTGCTCTGTCCTTCTTTAAACAATTTAGCCCACTTGTGGGATAAAGCAAATAATGGAATGGTAAAATCAAAAACTGACCCAGTCAAGATAAAAAAGTGGGGCCAAAAACAAACAAACTGGGAAGATTTGAATCTCAACTTGGATCATAACAAAAGAGAAAGCCGGGAACAGGTTAACTTAACCAGAGTTAGGTTTCGCAAGAAAACGCCTCGTTGTATAATAAAGGACTTAAAAAAATCCAGACTGGCTCCATTCATGTGAACCATACTTGCTACAGTCACCCACCTTTTGCTGAAATCTGTCGACATCAACTGCATTCTATCAGATCTGATCTTTATCTTGAGCCGATGCCCAAAGAATCTAATTAAATGCTGACAAGAATAATGTTCATATCGCAAGATTCCTTGCATACGCGACGTCTAGATCATCATTCGTTCTACGGCCAGCAACGTCAGAAACAAAATCCGTTTCACCCCAGAATATGGGGGTGACCCATTATCGCACGCGTACTCAAGATCGATGGGCCATCAACTTGCCGAAACTGTTCCAGAAAGAGCGTACCTGAGAACAATGGTAGAAGGCGTACTGCACCGTTTCTTCTAAACCAAAGTTACACCGATGACAGTCGCAAAAATCCGCCCCACCCCATCTAAAGGTCATGTCACTGAGAGATAGCCCGTTCCGAATCAATTGCCAGGTAAGTGAAAACTCAGGGCTACTGAGATAATTCGCCGCTGGCACCCAAGACCAAAACGAACAGGACTTGTCTGCCGACAAGCCTAGCCGATTAAGTAGAGGGTCGTTCGTCGAGATCCCTTCCACTGATAAGCAATACAAGTGTCTCCATGACCGAAAAAGATCAGTAGACCGAGAAATGGCGCGCAAGGACTCTCGACACTCGAATAAGAATTTAGTTTGATTTCGAGACTTACGTCGGCGCTCAGCCCTCGAAGCGGGCCGTGTAGCAGTAAAGATAGAGAAGGCATCTCTAACACTCCCCACCAAAATCGAATTTTTAGTCAACAAGTGGCATAGGAAAGCCAACCCCGAGGCGTGTCTATGACTCACCACGTGTAGCATTGCTAGCCCCCACCCTTGACAAGGACGTTTTGAAACAGACATCTCTGTTTACCTGATACTTACGTCCACCCCAAAAGAGGGTGGACAACAAACGCTCGATCATCCTATGGTCAACACAGAGAGGGAGTACCGACAACCGGTAAAGGATAATGGGAAAGACGGATGTAATGCACGCCTCAGTTCTCCCCTTTACAGATAACCGCCGTAGAAGCCAAGTCTGGACCGCCGATCCGAATCTTTGCCAGTACCTCCGATCAATTCTTCTTCAGCTGGAGATCCGGTTCGAACCACACTTCAAGAATGCAGACGGATCCGTCAGTCCAATTGAAGAGCCCCGAAAGATCGACCCCCTTTTCAGACACCTAACCGCAAGCTGAAAAATTTGTTGCGGTTAATCTTGGCCTCTTTCATCATCTCGTACCGCTCAAGCGCCTTCTATATCACTTCAATTTTGTCCTGGGACAACAGGAAAAGCGATACATCACCGTATGCAAAAATCCTGGCTTAGCCGGCAAAGGAGGCGTTCCAAAGCGTAAAAAAGCGGCGACAGTAGGCATCGATGACGAACCGGCGGAGAAAGCGCAAAAGCGCCCGATCGCTTTCAGTTTACCACAGCAGTGGGGCAGCGATACAACAGGCTGATCCACTCGCAGAAGTCGGCTTTGAATCCGGAGACCAGCAGGACAGTTGCCAGATATCGATGGTCGACCCTATCAAATGCCTTAGACTAATCCAAATTGACCAGCCCGGCTTGCTCGTCATCTTTTACGCCTACTATGATCGTGTGGATCAAGTGCAAGTTTCTCTGAATTGCTCGGTCCTTCACAACACAAGTCTGCTTGAGTCCCGACAGAATCTCGTCAATTGACTGCAAACGCTTCGTCAGGATCTTGGGCAAAATCTTTAACTCTGTGTTTAGCAGAGTTATGAGCCGGTAATCATCTAAACCCTTCCCAACACACTTTTTCAACAGCGTGATCATAACCCTGGAGATCCGGTCGGGTACGGAGCCATGCCGGAACCAGTTGTTGAACACCACTGTCAAAATCGGTACAAAGATATGCGACAGCTTCAAGTACAATTCATAGGGTAGACCATCAAGTCCCGGAGACTTGCTACTGCCGACACTCTTCAATGCCAACTGAATTTCGCCCTCTGTGCTCACCTTCGCAGAAAGCTGCTTCAGTCGGCTAAATAGGTGCGAAACTACTCATTATGGAGACCAGGCTCCTTGTTAAAGCGGCTCTCGAAATGCCGCCAACACGCCTCGCACATATCGTCAGTCGACCTCAGATTAAACCATTTCTGGGGCCTTGACCTCTCAAATATATCGATCGCCACCTCGACGGACCTCTTCTTTGCGCAATTCGGCGCCCATGCTCACGGCTTTGTTAGACATCTTGTTTAACCTATGCCTAACTACCTGATCACGGTAACGCTTGCTGTCCAACTGTTCCAGAGCCTGCCTAGCTAATGCTATCTCTAGGGGTCCCCACTGCCTCCGCTCGGTACAGATTATCGTTGCCTTCACGTTGTTAGCATTAGCTAGGGCGAGTCGATGGCTATATTCAGCGGTAAAAGACCTAATTCTATCCTTAAGCCTCTCCCACCATCTGTTCCAGATAACCACCCACACTAATTTCCGCTGCACTAATCTAGTTAGCTTCCAGTGTCCAGCCAATCTAGGTCTAACAACTAACGCCGTCCGAGTTTGTGGTTCGAATGGCCTAACCAGTGGAACATGGGACAGTCTAGCAAATCTAGATTGACCCTTCTGACTAATATTCTATCCAGATAGCTAGCTTTCTGGATAGACAGCCAATTAAGTGCCCACGTCCCCATAATCCCCTCCAGGGTGATTGACACGGAATCTATTGATGAGCCTGAAATAATCAATCAGATCAACCTACGATAAATCAACAAGAATAATAAAATAATGTTAGACATTTTCGTCTTTATTTTCACCTGAAATGAAAGCGATGTTTAGAAAGACTCATGATTCATTAACAATGTATGTTTAGAAAATTATCTGCTGCCCCGATACACTATATTTTTTTGGAAACATATTTGTTAAACATAACAGACAATCAATATCAGTTATGTTTAATCATGAGCTGTTCTAAATATCGTATTTTGGCTTTAATTTCGGGTTAAAATGAAGACAAAAATTGACTAACATTTGAATATTTCTTTAATTATGATGGTTCTAAACTTTCAGCTCACATGAGCCGTCTTCAGAGAGGTTACAGGGACGTTAACATAAATACATCCACCATCAACGATGATTTCATCTTGAGTTGACATAAAACATTGCTATGGGACGATAACAATCACCGAATAGCAAACGCAGTTCGTAAATTTGTAATGCGATTCTATGAGTTCATCCCGCTTGAGAGAGCGAAATGTAAACACAAGCATGTTTAGAACGGGTCATGATTAAACATAATAGACATACATTGTCTCTTATATTTAACAGTATATATATATATATATATATATATATATGCAAAAGATCTAAACGTGAGACAAAATCTAACGCGGTTTCACACAACGGTTCTTCAGGGCACATAAGACGAGGTTCTCTTCTGGGTGTTCAAGACGATTAAATTGTTCTAGCGATTTAGTTTCTTATAATTGGTGTTAGTTTCACTGTGATTATATATATATATATATATATATATATATATATATATATATGACATAACTGTAAAAAGATTAATTAGAAAAGAGTGAGGAGTACAAACTAGTTAGAAAGAAGCAATAGAAAGCTGAGAAAGCAGGTGCGATGACAGATACATAGGTGGAGAGAAAGGGAAGGTTATACAGGGGTGGGGAGAGAGCTAGAGTCCAGTGGTTAGTAGATGAGTATTGAATTTGCATTTAAATTTCTGGAGGTTGTAGCCGTCAGAAAAGCAAGACTACGGGAGCGAGTTCCACAGGTGGGAAGTGCGAGAGAAGAAGTTGCAAGAGTAGAATTGTCGTCTGCATTTGGCTAACCTGACTGTGAATGGGTGGGGCCCAGTTGCCAGTCTGGTTGCACGTGTAAACACCTGTTGAGGAGGTACCAGTGACTTAAGTTCGTCCGAGCAGAAGCCATGAAAGTATTTATAGAACAGACAAAAGGAGGCCACATTTCGACGGTAGGGAAGTGGCTGCAGTCGAGCCGCCAGATCAGTACCTATCACATTACAGACTCTCCTTTGGAGCCTGTCAAGAACACTGAGGAGAACGGCAGGGGCGCCTGACTATAAATGGCAGCAGTACTCCATGCACGGACGGATGGTTGACTTGTATATATGCAGGATGGATTCAGGCGGAAAAAAAACCAAAACATCCTGGGTCGACATAGTGACCCAATCTTCTTAGCAGTAGATTTTGCTATGGATTCATTTGTTTCATTTGAGGTCTGAGGACAGGGTAAGTCCGAGGAGGCGTAGTGTATTGCTCTCCGGGAGAATATAAACAAATTTTTGCCGCTACACAAGAGCTGACGTGTTTCGGCGCAATCAATAGGACTTCATCAGGCGATTTCCATTTACAAGAGTAAGGTAATGACATATATCGAGTTTTAGTTTTTTTGGTTTATTGAGTCAAGCCCACTAGAAATCCATCCCCCAATTGTTTGGATAAGGTAATATTTGGCGTTTTAATTTCTATACATATTATTTCTAACTTTTGTAACCGTAAATCGCCTGATGAGGTCCTATTAGTAGTCCCGAAACTCGATAGCTCTAGGGTAACGGGGAAAAAATGTTTTCATTATAAATACCAATAATAAAAAATTTACTATAAATATTACTGTACTATGTATCAAGCAATTTAAAAAGAAAATTCTATGAACTGTGTATTGTTATTCCATTTCTCCTAACACTTACTAAGAAATATATATATATATATCATGGACTCTCCCATCGATTTCGATGTATGAGGGTCTAACCTAAGTAAGACATCCACACAGAGATTTGTATATAGTGGTGAAGGCATTGTGTAGTACCATCCACACTTTTTGGAACTGCTGATAACAAACAATCTGGGCAGAAATCTGCCACAGATCGCATGAACAGCAGACCTCAATTATTTAACCCATAATTGGAGGGAACGGACGGATTAATACCTTTCCCAAGGGTACTAATGCGCAAGTGAATGCAGTGTGCTCGACTGAAATTGGAACTCGGCTCACCGATTTCCCCCTCCAAGCCGACATCCACCGCACCACAACGCACATCCGTGAACGCTAACAGCACCTGGTATTCCCGAGTGGTCACCCACCTAAGTACTGACCAGGCTCAACTTCGGTGATCTAGCGGGAACCGGTGTATTCAACGTGACATGACCGTTATGACGAATATATATATATATATATATATATATATATATATATATATATATGAGAATCCAAAGGAGTATTCGTGTGAAATCTTTTGTACAATAAAGACAGAAGCTGATGATGATTCGCCTGAAATAGGCCCATACAACCGATTTACCATGAAATAACATGTCTGCCTTAATTTTGCCTTAGATACACACACACACACACACACACACACACACACACACACACACACACACACACACACACACACACACACACACACACATATATATATATATATATATATATACCGGCCAGGTTTCAATCCTAGATAAAAAGCAGTCGGATGTCTAACTGTAGTGATGAGCTGTGATACAGCGAAAAAGAGCTGTCTGCGGATGACTATATATATATATATATATATATATATATATATATATATATATATTGATTGTTTAATTAATTAAATTGATTTTGGTCATAACAAAATTAGACCAGTGCACATTTGTATTAAAATTGGAATATATATATATATATATATATATATATATATATAAATGTTAAGTATATATATATAAATGTTAAGTATATATATATATATATATATATATATATATATATATATATTCCTACTTATTCACCTGGTTCACACAGAGTAACAAACAAACCGACATATATTGGCATATTGACTTTGAAAGCGCTACAGATAAATGCATTTATCGAAATTGGTTTAGATTCGCTGTAGTCAGGGTTTAATAATATGTGACGTATGCATATGGATAGGGTTAAGTCGTATACACAGAAGAAGACGAAAATGAAGAAAAGAAGATGGCGACTCTCTTTGCTTTGTACGTCTGCGTTGCCATACGTACACGTATTCAGGCAAGAACCGCTCTGGCATACGTCGTTGAAAAGATGTGTGAATCTTTTCTTGCTTCTCGAAATGTTTTATTGTAATTCTGTTTGTTTGCTTATTTATTTGTTTGTTTTTTTCGCACCATCGATTGTGTATTTTGGTTGATGGGTTCAGTTGTGGAACACTAGTTAGAAAGGAGGAAGTGCAAAAGCAAAAAAAAGAAAAGAAACAAAAATGAAAAAAAAGGAGGAAACGCTACAAGGAAAAGAACAAAAATATCGTAAAAAAACAAAAGCGAAATGAGGTCGGGTAAAAATCAATTGCGGTGAAAGAGTGTAGTTTAAGGGAATGAAAAACGAGAATAGAAGGAAAAAAAAGAAGAAAACCTTCAATCGAATAAAAGTCCAAAGATTAGAGGAGAGGGAAGAAAATATAAAAAATGCCGGAAGAATAAAAATATTGTAAAAAAAAGAAAAAAAAAAGAAAGCGAAATGAGGTCGGGTAAAAATCAATTGCGGTGAAAGAGTGTAGTTTAAGGGAATGAAAAACGAGAATAGAAGGAAAAACAAGAAGAAAACCTTTAATCGAATAAAGGCACAAGAATTAAAGGAGTGAGAGGAAAAATATAAAAATTGTTGGAAGAATAAAATTATCGTAAAAAAAAAACGAAATCAAAATGAGGTTGGGTAAATATCAAATGCGGTGAAACTGTGTCGTTTAAGGGAATGAAAAAACGAGAATAGAAGGAAAAAGAAGAAGAAAACCTTTAATCGAATAAAAGTCCAAAGATTAGAGGAGCGAGAAGAGAAATATATAAAATGTCGGAAGAAAAAAAATTTATAAAAAAATAAAACGAAAATGAAAACGAAATGAGGTCGGGTAAAAATCAAATGCGGTGAAAAAATTTGGAAGAAGATGAAGAAAGAAAAAGAAAATGAAGGTCAGCAGATTGGATGGAATGAAAAACAGTTTGAAAATGAAATGAAAGAAGAAATGCGAAGAAAAAAAAGAAGAAAATTTAAAGAATGAAGGACATAAAAATGAGAGAATAAATAAAATTCAAAAACAAGAATGAAAGAAAGAAAAAACACCGATGTTAAAGAAAGAAAGAATGAAAGTGTTGAGGTAACACCCCTTTTTGGATACAAGAATGGACTCGCCAGATGTGTACATATTATCCTGCCTATACAGAGAACGGCAGTCGAAAAGTCGTTTTGCCGCTGTTACTACGACACTGTCTCCACTCTGCCTTCGGGTGGAGGGCGATCTCTGCTTCCGGGCAGAGAGCAATAACCCAGTCGTTGTTCCGCCGAAGGGTAGAAGCACGACTGGGGAAAAATAGACAGGTATTTTTTGGCCGGGTCATATTGCCCGGAAATTCCACTCATAATTGACCATGTGTCACATGCTACCCTTAGTGGGAGGGACAACTAAATATAGTTGAACAGCCGCTTTGCCGCTGTTACTACGACACTGTCTGCCCTCTGCCTTCGGGTGGAGGGCGATCTCTGCTTCCGGGCAGAGAGCAATAACCCAGTCGTGGTTCCGCCGAAGGGTAGAAGCACGACTGGGGAAAAATAGACAGGTATTTTTTGGCCGGGGCCATATAGCCCGGAAATCCCACTCATAGTTGACCATGTGTCACATGCTACCCTTAGTGGGAGGGACAACTAAATATAGTTGAACAGCCGCTTTGCCGCTGTTACTACGACACTGTCTGCCATCTGCCTTCGGGTGGAGGGAGCTCTCTGTTTCCGGGCAGAGAGCAATAACCAAGTCGTGGTTCCGCCGAAGGGTAGAAGCACGACTGGGGAAAAATAGACAGGTATTTTTTGGCCGGGTCATATTGCCCGGAAATTCCACTCATAATTGGCCATGTGTCACAGTGGAAGGGACAACTAAATATAGTTGTACAGTCGCTTAGTTGGTTAATAAGTTGGTGAATAGTACGTTGGAGTTTTTTGAATATAGACTCATTTACTCGGATAGACTATTCCATTGCCAGACTGTACATATTGATTTCTACTAATAGTCTTTCTAGTATTCCTGAATTGACTAACTCGTGTTCAGTTTGTATATTTTTGTTCAATATAATTTACATTTTCTATCTTCATATCTGCTTTTGTTATTTATTATTTTGTGTACTTTCTCTACCGGAATCCACAACAGAAAAGAAGAATGAAATTCATGATCACAAAGAAAAAGAATGAAAGAAGGAGTTGTAAAAAGAAATAAGATAAAAATGAATGCATTAGAGAAGAAACTGAAGAAGAGAACGAAAAAAAGAAAGAGGATAAAGGGGAGGAGAGAATGAAAAATAAAGAATGAAAAAGAAGAGACAAAGAAAAAAGAAATGAAGGTGTCTCTTACGAAGTCACACGAAAGAAAATAGAAAAATAAATATATAAAAATTAACGCATGAAAGAAGAAAAGAGAGAAGACAATGAAAAATAAAAAATGAAAAAAACAGAAAGAGACAAAGAAAATGAAATTAAGGTGTCTCTGACGAAGAAAAACGAAAGAAAAAAGAAAAATAAATATATAAAATTAATTCATAAAAGAAGAAAGGGAAGAACAGAATGAAAAGTAAAGAAAGAAAAAAGAAAGAGACAAAGAAAATGAAATTTAGGTGTCTCTGACGAAGAAAAAACGAAAAAAAAAAGAAAAATAAATATATAAAAATTAATTCATAAAAGAAGAAAGGGAAGGAGAGAATGAAAAATAAAGAAAGAAAAAAGAAAAAACGAGACAAAGAAAAAAGAAATGAAGGTGTCTGTTACGAAGAGAAACGAAAGAAAAAAGAAAAATAAATATATAAAAATTAATTCATAAAAGAAGAAAGGGAAGGAAAGAATGAAAAATAAAGAAAGAAAAAACAAAGAAAGAGAAATGAAATTATGTTGCCTATGACGAAGAAGAAAACGAACAAAAATATAAAAATTAACGCATAAGAGAAGAAAGTGAAAAAGAAAACGAAAGAAAAAAGACCGAAAAAAATAAAAATAATGTCTCTGGTACGAAGAAAAATGAAGCAAGGGAATTTAAAAAAAGATAAATAAATAAATAAATAAATAAATAAATAAAAAACATATAAATTACCGGTTAGGAAAATAAATGTAAGAATGAAACAAACATTAAGAAAAAAAAAAAAAGAGACGTGCCGATTGAAAGAAAAATGAAAGCGTGTGTGTTACGAAAAACATAGATGGAGAGAAATGTAAAAAAAAAACAAAAAAATGAAGAAAACATACAAGAGAAGAAAAGGAAGAAGAAAACGAAAGTAAAAGAAAGTATAAATTTAAAAAAATAGTCAAAGAAAAAGAAAGAGAGGTGTCTGGTAAGAAGAAAAAAAGAAGAAAAGAAAGCTAAAAAGAAATAGATTAAAACCTATAAGAGAGAAAGAAAAAGAAAACAAACGGGAAAAAAGGAAAGACAGGAGAAAATATATAAAGAACAGAGAAAGAAGATACTTTTAAAATATGAGAAAAATTCTACACACAAGAAAATGATGAAAAAAAAAAGAAAGAGAGAAAAATAGATGGCTTGTGAAAAAACGAGAAATAAAAAAGAAGAGCAGCTATCTTAAAAAAAAAAGAAAATGTTCAATAAAGAAAACAGCCGGAATATCTGGGATTTGTTTATTATTATTATTTCATTTGATTTGATATCCTCCTCATCTCTTAAATGTTTTGGTCGGGTGATGATCATCATTTCCCAGCCCCTCCCCAAAGCTTAGAGCCACAACACTTTCCTCCACATATGTGCTTTTTCAAACTGCAACCAGCGCAGTCCCAATGATGCCAACTCTCCTTAATGTGTCTTGCCAAGCGGAAAGATTCCGAGTGCACCGACCACAAAAGAGACGACTTCAGACGCTGTATGGCATATTTCTCAAATTTGGTCTGCCAAGGTTTGGCACTTTTGTATTTTCGTCTGCTCCGAATTCACGATGTTTTAACCCCAAGGTACCGCAAAGTCTATCAGGATCCACCCATGTCTGCTCTTGTGTACCTATGTGATATCAAGGGCTTTGCTTTCAACAATTATTTTATTGTTACCATAAATTACGGCGTACAAGTCGAATTATCGTTCAATTTTTTTAGCTCCAAATTCTGAGTTAGGCCTATACCTACCGTATAGATCGAACACCAAACATACGGCAAGCTATCAGTGTAATATATTACATTGAATGGCGGATGTATTTGTCAGGTACATCCGGCCGTAGTTAAAGTCGGCAAAGTGACAAGGATGTGGTGGAAATGTATATCCGGCCGTAGATAATGTCAACAAAATACTACAAAAAACAAGTAAGTGTTTTTTATTTTATAATCGTGTCGTTCAGAAGCGTATTTTATTTTATAATCGTGTCGCCCCAAGAAAGGCATTTTACTGCCACTATTGAGCAGGGGGTTACATAAGCGGTAAGAAGAAGTGATAGGTTACAGGGGGTGTCAGAATGAGGGTAAGAGAAGGATAAGAATACTGATGACAGTGGAGTGGACGGAGAAAAGAGCATGAGAGAGAGAGAGAGAGAGAGAGAGAGAGAGAGAGAGAGAGAGAGGAGGCAAGTTAGTGAGAAAAGAGATGACTATTGACTTTATATTTAAATTCTTGGTAATTTGTAGTTGTCGGGAAAACAAGTAACAGAAAGGAATTCCACAGGCGGGAAGTGCGAAAGAAGAAGCTGCTGGAGTAGAATTTGCGTTTACAATTTATTGGTTTCATAGTAAAAGGGTGGGACCTACTTGCTAATCTAGTTGCTCCAGCAATTTCATATATAGGGGACACCAGTGAACTAAGTTAATCTGAGCAGAAGCAGTGAAATTATTTGTAGAAGAGACAAAATGAAGCCACGGTGAGAAAATGACTGTATCTGAGCCTCCAAGTCGGGATCTATCACATTACAGATTCTTCGTTGGATTTTGTCAAGGACACCTAGGTAGATAGCAGGATCACCTGACCAGATATGGCAGCAGTATTCAATGCACGGGCGGATGCTATGTCGGGATCAATCACATTACAGATTCTCCGTTGGATTTTGTCAAGGACACCTAGGTGGATAGCAGGGGCACCTGATCAGATATGGCAGCAGTATTCAATGCACGGGCTGATGCTAAGTCGGGATCGATCACGTTACATAGTCTCCGTTGGATTTTGACAAGGACCCCTAGGTGGATACCAGGAGCACCCGACCAGATATGGCAACAGTATTCAATGCACGGGCGGATGGTAGATTTGTATATGTGCAGGATTGTTTCAGACGGGAAAAAACTTCCTGACCTTCCACAGAGACCCGACCTTCTTATCAGCGGATTTAGCTACTGATGCCATATAGTCATTCTACTTAAGGTCTGTTGTGAGAGTTAACCCGAGAAGGCGCAGTATTTTACTTTTAGGGAGACTAGCCTGATCCATGCTAATAGGGGTAGGAGCGATTGTCTGTGGTGGTTAATAAATAGCAGCTTTGTTTTGGAATCATTGAAATTCACGAGCCATTTCTTACCCCAGTCCACCACGGATTGGATGTTCTTTACAAGCTCGGCAGCGAGGTTTGCTTTGTCAGCCTCGGCAGATTTTTGAAACGAGTGTTGTTTGATGGAAAATGCAAGCTACGTAAAGAAAATAAATATTGTTTTGAAAAGTGGGCAGTGCGGATTCCGGATGATAGACGAAATTGTGTTGTCAGGAAACAGATATGTATTTATAGTAAAATAAATATTATTGCACTGAAGGAATGTGGTTATGCTTTGATAAACAGCGTAGTCCAGTTCAGAGAATATAAACCAGTGAAGGCAGTGGCCAAAACAATGATAATAATTCGAGAATATAAACAATGTACCGGGAAAAAGAAGATGACGCAATCGACCAGGTTTCGGCCTATATAAAAGACAGATCAAGAAAGCCAGCCGAGAAGGCGGAGAGAGCTAACAGAGGACTGTCCAACCAGTCAACTGCCTTCGCATGCGTGTGTGATAGCTCTCCGACCACTCCTCTAATCTACACCACGTTACCGAAGAAGAATAATAAAAATATAATTGTATATTTTTATATATCCGTGTCCGTGTTTATCAGTTAAGATAGACATTTTGGTTTGCAGTTTATATATACACAAAGGGTATATAACATTTTTCACCGGAATCAGGCACCTCTTAAGATAGATGTGCGTTATGGTGCAGTGGATATCGACTCGGGGTGCTGAGTTAGAATTCCAGTTGAAATCCTTGCATTCACTTACGCACAAATACCCTTGGGAAAGGTATTAATCTGTCTCTTCCCTCCAGTTATGGGTTAAATAATAGGATAGCCATCTTGCAGAAATCAATCATATGATCGGCCAAAGCGTGTATCACGCTTAACTGACTGACCAGAAGACAGAAACACAGCGGAGATATAAAATGAACTTTATCCGCTCGAAGGCAAATACTACACTTTGAATTTTGGTAAAAAAAAAAAAAAAAATGGATCTTGAATCGCACTATCTGCAGTGGTCAATGAATAATGAATGTTTCTTTAACATTGGTTAGTTGATTTTGTTTAGCGGCATATCGACACCTCTATGGTGTATTTAATTTCTAAATCTAAATATTTAAAAGCCAATTTTATGGTTTTAATTAAATGGATTTAAAATGGATTTAAAACGCAATTCTATGCACTTTAACTACAGATAAAATATATTTTTGATCATTTTGTTATAAAATATTTTATTGGCAATTTCATTTTAAATCTATTGTTGGTCATTTTCTGTCTTTTTATACTTTCATAATGTTGTGTCTGTCTTTAGGGGTTCCCTATTTTCCCATAGCTGGGTCCCTGACAGTCGCTCCAACCCCCGAGTCAGTTGGACCTGGAAACAACAGCAATTAAATGGTGGTTCCGCTGTCTTCATAACTGCCAATCAGAGGTTTACTGTAGATATAGTAATACACGCTTGGGCGATCATGTCTTGAAAGAGACATGACTGACTGGGCAGAAGATTAACCTGTAGTAGGTTGCTATTGCTTTTTGTGTATCCTGGTTGCCAGCCAAGTCTATAGAACTCAATCTGTCCTGTTGTCAGGGGAAAGAGATGTATTATATTATTAAGTATTAATTAATAGGGATCAGTTAAGTACTGCATAACAATAGAAAACCGGTCCCCCATTTTATGACCTGTAGAAGCCTTAATCATGTTTCCAACTATTATATTCAGTCAGTTAGTTGAGTGTCATACGTGATACACGCTTGGGCGATCACGTCTCGAAAGAGACATGAATGACTGGGTAGAAAATTATTCCGCAGTAGGTTGCCATTGCTTTCTGCAGTAGACTGTTTGCCGATCAATTTTATAGAACCCAATCTGTCCTATTATTTAACCCATAACTGGTGGGAAGAGACGGATTAATACCTTTCCCAAGGGTATTTGTGCACAAGTGAATGCGAGGAATTCAACTGGAATTCGAACTCGGTTTCCCGATTTCTCGTTCCGAGTCGATATCCACTGCACCACAAAGTACTTTTACTATTAGAAATAAAAATCATAATTACTGTTTAATGCTAACTTTGTAGACATATTCTAAAAGATGAAAGTGTGTTTATCTATATTTATCGCTATAATTAGTAGAGCTGCTTGTTCAAGACTAGCGGACAAGAATTTTTCTATTCATTGAACTGTTTCCAATAAAGATTGAATAAAACCAATCGCGAATCTTTGATTATTCTCTGAGAAGTACCAAAACGCACACGGACGGTAAGCAGCGGTCGGTCGGTCGGTCGGTCGGTCGGTCTTGTTGTTGGCATTCTATTTAAAGCGTCCGCACACACCATCCAAACGCGTCTTCTTTTGCGTCCAGCCGTTTCCTGTTCTTGTCGCTTCCAGCTTTGCTTACAAGTCGGAGAAGCACGGAATTTCCATAGGCATTTTTGTTCTCCTGCTTCAACACAAATCCTCACCAGTGTTCGGGGAAGCGCTCAGCGCATTGATTTGAAGACATCCTTATGGAAAATGGCTCTGCGCCGGCAGAAGTAGAGACAAAGGCGACGCAAGTCTTAATCCTTGGCCCGGACACCCTGGGAATTTGTCAGCGAACACGCCACGCTACTTTACATTGTTCATTCGCTGCGCACTTATTACTAATATTTTTATTCTCTATATTAACTACGTCTTCCGGTTTGTAGAATTCAATGATAGCGAAAATTCCTATTCCTTTTTCCGACCAATGTGTGTATATTTTGTAAATTATTTTCTAAGGAACATTCAAGGCTCAGTTGATAGTTTCTTGGTTACCAGTACCGAGGGGGGGATTTCAAGTTTCCATAATGTGTCTACCCTTCTGCTTCTCCTTTTCTGTCTATCTAGCTCTGTCTATCTGTTTCTGTTCCTATCTGTCTGTCTGTCGCTCTCTCTCTCTCTCTCTCTCTCTCTCTATATATATATATATATATATATATATTTTAAGTATAGATGTAAATCTAAACTTATTTATAAATGAACATTTGTCTGTGTATGTGTCTGTATGTGTGTGTGTCTGTGTGTGTGTGTGTGTCTGTGTGTGTGTGTGTGTATGTCCGTTGCCAATAGACTCCGAAACGGCTGAACAGATTTTCTTGAAAATTTATACAGTTGTACTATAAGCGCCTGCAAGTGTTCTTAGCTAGGTTTTATGTCGAGGTAGCCCCGATAAATATCGAAAATCGATAATTGAAAAAATCGGGTTATAGAAGGAGTGGTCCAATTTTAATCAAATTTGATACACTCATAGACGAAGATATAAGAAACGATATTCAGAAGTTTCAAGGTTGCAGTTCTTACAATAGTGCAGAAAATCGATAATATATATATATATATATATATATATATATATATATATATATATATATAAAAGGCAAGATGTTTGTGTGTGTGTCTGTTTATCTGTCTGTATGTCCTTTATACAAATCCACAATTTTTATCCGATTCTCACCAAACTTCACACAAATATTCTTTAGGCTGATCTTGAGCTCCAGGATCATGGATTAGTTTTAAAGCTTTCATTTCACCCGAGCAACGCCGGGCTATACTGCTAGTAAGTATATATATATATATATATATATATATATATATATGTGTGTGTGTGTGTGTGTGTGTGTGTGTGTGTGTGTGTATAAATATTATCAGGTGTTAATCGAACAGTGTTAAATGTTGTATAACAGAGTAAAAAGTATATATTTATAAATATACATATTATCCTACATTTCAAGCACGACTCGGAGTTTCACGCATTACGCAATCATCTGGCGCATATGACCGAAAAAATACAAATCGAAAAATGGTCAGTTTTTCGATTTGTATTATCATTTTCAAAATAATAATTCATGTCTCCCAAAACTACCATACGAACGCAGGTGTCACTCAAGGTTCTATTCTAAGTCTTACGCTTTTTCAGATCTACAATAACGATCTTCCCGATGTTATAATATCCCAAGTAGGCATGTATGCCGACCACATCACAGTTTACCCTCGCCTCGATCAAAAATCTGCTGAGGTTGACAAAGCGAACCTCGCTGCCGAGCTTGAGAAGGAACGCCAATCCATGGTGGACTGGGGAAAGAAATGGCTTGTAAATTTTAATGCTTTCAAAACGAAGCTGCTATCTATTAACCATCATAGACAATCGCTCCCCCGCATTAGCATAGAACAAGCTAACCTCCTGAGAGTAAAACACTACGCCTCCTTGGCCTCACACTCTCAGCGGACCTCAAGTGGAATGACTATATCGAATCCATTGCTAAATCCGTTGCCAAGAAGTCCGTTCACTGTGCAGGGCCAGGAAGTTTTTCCCGTCTGAGTCCATCCTGCAAATATATAAATCTACCATCCGCCTGTGTATTGAATACTGCTGCCACATCTGGTCGGGTGCCCCAGCTAATCACCTCGGAGTTTTTGACAAAACCAACGGAGACTCTGCAATGTGATCGATACCGATTTACAGCTCGGCTGTAGTCGCTCTCTAACCGGCGTGACGTGGCTTCCCTGTGCCTCTTCTTTCACGGCTTCTGCTCCGATGAACCTAGAGCAGCTGACCTTATCGAACCGACCATACTTACGGAGACAGAACCTGGTAAAGATACCCCTGGAAGTAATAGAATGAGTAGAACATTTTTCTTGGATATTTTTTTACTGACTCAATATATTGATTAAAACCGTGTTCTTTTAAAGTGTTTTTCGTTTCATTTTCATTTTTTATTTCATAAAAATCAGTCAATATAATCAGCCTACTCGATTTACAATTTACGTCTTGTCTCAAAATCATTTCGATCGATACAGACTCAGAAGATCGTCCTTAATGTCGACGCCGTCGAAGACTGAACATTTTCAGAGGCGGACGCTGGGCAAAATAGCTGCCACCTGCCCCTACATCGACCGGAAGATTACAAGCGTTTCCTCCATCCGTGTGAGCGAAATGGTTATTAAGCAGCATTTTAAAAGTATCTGACAATGACAGATTGGACATTCTAAACTGCGGAAGACGGCAATTAAGTTTTTAAAGGATTAGGCCGATGCAAAACAAATACACGGGAAAGCACAGAGATAGAGGGAAGATCAATCAGTGGCCAAACGAACAGGTGTAGCCTTAAGTGTGTAATTTGGATGTCGAATCTGACGTAACCGAATTCGACAGAAGTTTACATTTAAAAGTTCATACTAATGTAAATATTGCGGTAAACAGGGTATTAAAAAAGAATTGTACAGAAAAGCAAGTACACAAATATGTCTATATTTATGTATAAACTAGCAGTATAGCCCGGCGTTGCTCGGGTGTAATAAAAGCTTTAAAACTAATCCATGGTCCTGGAGTTCAGACACTTTGGACGTTGGCACGAAAGACTAAAAAGCAATAGTTGTTTCCAGTTAAAACGAAACCGTAGACTGAAAGAAAAACAAATGGATGTAAGTCAAATTTTGATTTCCTGGTATCGATATCAAATACGTTTTTTCGTCGTAAATTGAATTTTGAAGGCTAAATATGTCATCTGAGTAAATGGTATCATGGCTGAGACTAAGAACTACAATTATACCTACTTAGAGCCAAACAACGAAGCAAAAACTAAAATAAAAGGGCTGAAAAAAATACAGACATACAGGCAGATAAACAGACACACACACAAACATCTTGCCTTGTATATATATATTATCGATTTTCTGCACTATTGTAAGAACTGCAACCTTGAAACTTCTGAATATAGTTTCTTATATCTTTGTCTATGAGTGTATCAAATTTGATTAAAATCGGACCACTCCTTCTTTAACCCTATTTTTTCGATTATCGATTTTCGATATTTATCCGGGGTACCTCATCACAACACCTAGGTAAGAATACTCACAGACGCTTATAGTACAACTGTGTAAATTTTCAAGAAAATCAGTTCAGCCGTTTTGGAGTCTATATGTAACGGACGCACACAGACACACACACACACAGACAAATTCCATTTATGAATAAGTTTAGATAGATATATAAATTTTATATTTTCAAAAACCAAGACGTAGAAAAACAAAATTTCACAATACACATTTTATGAATGCATTGCAAGATCAAACATAGTATAACGAGTCTTCAATGCATAATGCAAGACGGATTCAATATTTGTACAAAGATCGTACGTGTTGCTAAACAAAACGCTTTGTGTTAAATGTAAAACACAATTTTTATTTACACAAGAATGCTAAATGTAAAACAATATTTGTACAAAGAGCGTATTGAATAACTAAATATGTCCAATGTAAAATATAAAAAATATGAAATATTGAAATTCTGAAAATTACTTGTTTCCTTTTTGTCAGACTTTGAATTCAGACACTTCGTGTCCTTTGCTTGTTTTGACTGACCTTCCAAACACCTGATGAAAATTCATGAATATTTTCCAGTTTAAAAGCCTTCATAAATCAATAACTTACTTTCTCTTGTATATAAACACATGCAACAATATATATATATATATATATATATATATATATATATATATATATATATAAATTAGAGAAAATTTTCAAAATTCAAAGGTGTCGGATGTACATTTCGACATAGGATCTCTAATAGAGACTCTACGTCACGTCAGCGACATTGTTTTTCCAAATGGCGAAGGCCCTGAATATATATATATATATATTTATGCAACATGGAAATGTCTGGCTTCTTATGTAATATAGAAATGTTAGGCTACTTATGTAATATGGAAATGTTCGCTTATTATGTTATATGGAAATGTTAGGCTCCTTGTGTTTTATGGAAGTGTTACGCTTATTATATTATATGGAAGTGTTAGGCTTCTTATGTTATATGGAAATGTTAGGCTTCTTATGTAATATGGAAATGTTAGGCTTCTTATGTAATATAGAAATGTTTGGCTCCTTGTGTTTTATGGAAGTGTTACGCTTATTATATTATATGGAAGTGTTAAGCTTCTTATGTTATATGGAAGTGTTAGGCTTCTTATGTAATATGGAATTGTTAGGCTCCTTGTGTTTTATGGAAGTGTTACGCTTATTATATTATATGGAAGTGTTAGGCTTCTTATGTTACATGGAAGTGTTGTGCTTTTATGTTATATGGAAGTGTTAAGCTTCTTATGCTATATGGAAATGTTAGGCTTCTTATGTAATATGGAAATGTTTGGCTGCTTACCTAATATGGAAATGTTAAACTCCATGTGTTTTATGGAAGTGTTAAGCTTCTTATGTTTTATAGAAGTGCTAGACTTCTTATGTTTTATAGAAGTGCTAGGCTTCTTATGTTTTATAAAAGTGTTACGCTTCTTATGTTTTATAGAAGTGTTAGGCTTCTTATGTTTTATAGAAGTTTTAGGCTTCTTATGTTTTATAGAAGTGTTAGGCTTCTTATGTTATATAACGCTGTATCTGGACAAACAACGAGGAACATGTATATATAAAAATATAATCTTATATTTATATTCTTCTTGGGCGACGTAGAATCAGGCCAGAGATAGGACAAGAACAGTGCGGGTTCGTCAAATATAATAGAACAAGGAACGCCATATTCATGATTAGGATGCTCTCTGAAAGGGCAATACAAATGAAGAAGGACTTGTACCTATGTTTTATAGATTATGCAAAGGCGTTCTACAAAATACACCACAAAAAACTGATGGTGATGCTCAGCAGCCTCGACATATTGAGAAAGTCATAAGTGTAACCAAGAATCTCTACTGGCAGCAAACCGCCTGCATACGGAGAGGTAACGAAGTCAACGGATATACAAAGATAGAAAGAGGCGTAAGACAAGGATGTATCTTTTCACCGGATCTATTCAACTCGTACAGCTATTTTGAGGATCCTAGATGTTATACCAGGATTCGTCATTGGAGGCCATAATTTGAACACCATAAGGTACGCAGATAATACAGTGCAGATAGCAGAAGTAGAAAGGAAACTACAAGACCTTCTACAGAAGAGAGAGACAAGAAAGGATTACAAATAAACTGCAAGAAAACCGAATACATGGTCATCAGCAAAAAGAGCAGCCCAAAATGCTAAATACAGATGAGGGATACTTAAATCAAGTAATTGTAAAAAATGACTACTTGGGATGTGTTCTAACAGAAGACGGAAAGCCAGGCACTGAGATCCGAAGGCGAATTAGTATGGTTAAGGACGCGTTTCAGAAGCTGAGTAAAGTATTAAGAGACAGGAAACTTTCACTAGAAACAAAGAAGAGAGTACTGGATTGTTATGTGATGTCAGTTCTTCAATATGGCCGTAAATGCTGGACAATACCATCAAAGATGAATTAAAAACCTGAAGCAACTGAAATGTGGTTCTACAGAAGGATGCTGCGGATATCATGGACCGAGCATGTGGGCAATGATGAGGTGTGGGAAAAAATGGAAACAAAAAGGAAATTAATATTGAGCATCAGGAAGCGACAGCTAAAGTTCCTGGGACATGCAATGAGGAAGGAGGGCTTGGAGAACCTGATACTAACAGGCCAGATAGAGGGAAAAAGACACAGAGGAATGCTAATGATAAGATATTTGAAGGGCCTGAGCAGGTTGATAACAACGGGGGTTGCGTGGATAACAGGAGAAAGCGTCATGTGCCTATCTCCTAAAAGGACAAGGCACATAGACAAAAAATATATATGCCAACTGTTTATAAGTATTATGTGTACAAAATGGGGGATCAGTTGAATATTTTAATCAATATATAAACTGATCCCTTATTTTGTGGACATTCTAGTTTCTATACATTTAGATTCTATATTTATGGGCTTGAGCTGTTGGATGACAGAGCGGGGTTTGGGTGGTGAAAAAGGAGAAAGCCCGATGAGAGCCACCAGAGATAGGGAAGACGTGGAAGGCCATGATCGTTTACATCATGAAAGGACAAGGCATATAGAAGAAGAATATATATGCCAACTGTTTAAAAAAATTATAATGTGGATACAAAATGGGGTATCAGATCTATATTATAATCAATATATAAATTGATCCCTCATTTTGTGGCCATGTTAGTTTCTATACATTTATGTTCTAGACTTATGGACTGGCTTGAGCTAGTGGATGGCAGAGCGAGGTTTGGGTGGTGTAACAGGAGAAAGCGGGCTAAGAGCCACCAGGGACAGGTGGATGATGAAAACCATGACAGCTATATACAGAAACATGGCAGCTATATACAGAAATATTAAAATGTAATAAATAAACTGAGAAATAAAAAAGCGAGGGTAAGTATTAAGAAAATTCGGTCACTTATTTTTTTTGTGTGTGTGTCTGTCTGTGTTGGTATATATATCTAAAAAAAAAAAAAATTGGTCTTAGAGAAGCCGAAACATTGATTTTACTTTTATAATAATAACTAGCAGTATAGCCCGGCGTTACTCGGGTGTAATGAAAGTTTTAAAACTAATCCATGGTCCTGGAGCTCAGACTATTTGGACGTTGGCACGAAAGACTAAAAAGCAATAGTTGTTTCCAGTTAAAGCGAAACCGTAGACTGAAAGAAAAATGAATGGATGTAAGTCAAATTTTGATTTCCTGGTATCGATATCAAATAAGTTTTTTTCGTCGTAAACTGAATTTTGAAAGCTAAATAAGTCCTCTGAGTAAATGGTATCATGGCTGAGACTAAGAACTACAATTATACCTACTTAGAGCCAAACCCGAAGCAAAAACTAAAATAAACGGGCTGAAAAAATACAGACATACAGGCAGATAAACAGATACACATACAACCATCTTGCCTTTTATATATATATATATATTATCGATTTTCTGCACTTTTTAAGAACTGTAACCTTGAAACTATCGTTTCTCATGTCTTTGTTTATGAATGTATCAAATTTGATTAAAATCGGACCACTGTTTCTATAACCCGATTTTTTCGATTATCGATTTTCGATATTGATCGCGGGTATCTTGACACAAAACCTAGCTAAGAACACTCGCAGTCTCTTATAGTACAACTGTGTTAATTTTCAAGAAAATCGGTTCCGCCGTTTCGGAGTCTATAGGTAACGGACACACACACACACAGACGCACACACACATACACACACACACAAAGACAATGTTCCATATAAGTTTAGATAATAATAATAATAATAATAATAATAATAATAATAATAAGAAGAAGAAGAAGAAGAAGAAGAAGAAGAAGAAAAAGAAGAAAATGCAAAAATAAAGTCAAATAAAAATGAATAAATAAAAGGAAAAAGATTTTGCTAGAAAAGAATGTTTTAATTTTATTTAGTACATCTGAGCTGACTCGTTAAGCGAAACATTTCCAAGAAACGTCCGCCCTGGTTTTCTGATGGAAGACGCGCGAAAATCGAAGGCGATATCAGCAGCTGATGCGCAATGCAAATGAGTGTGGCGTCTGTGGATCCACCTGTGCACATTCCTAATGCAATACGGTTGCCATGGGAACCGAGCTGCCAAATGACATTACCCTGATGTAATAATCATGCCGAGCACGGTGAATTCATTTACGGAATACATAATTTCGTTAGTTGACTTCTTTCCCAAGTCCCACGAGGCTGAGGTTTACCTGAACGCAGCCAACGGCAGTTGAGGCAAATGTTTGCCATTTCTGCCATTAGTTTCTCCGGTCTCTCAACTGTTCACGGCTATGTTCACCATAATGCGGGAAAAAAAGGTTGTTTTCAGTTTCGAAACCAAAAGCGTCTCCCCGTCCTTGTGGGCGATGAAAAAAAAATGGTTGTTACTGATACCGCTACAGGATCTAACTAACCCCTGCTGTTCTCTAGCATTACAAGAACCAGATCAGGCTGAAGATGAACTAAATTTGCTATATATGCGCGGGTGCTCAACGCGGGTGTGCGTTGTGGTGCAGTGGATATCGACTCGGAACGAGTGATCAGAGTGCCGCGTTCGAATTCCAGTTGAATTCCATGCATTCCCTTGCGCACATCTACCCTTAAACCGTCGCTTCCTCCCAGTTACGGGTTAAATAATAAGACACATTAGTTTCTATAGCTTTGAATGGCAACTTAATTGACTGACTGAATATAATAGTTGAAAACATGATTAATGCTTTTACTGGGCATAAAGTGGGGGACCGGTTTTCTATTGTTACGAAGTAATAAACTGATCCCCCACTAATCACTACTTAATAATATAATACATCTCTTCCCCCTGTAGCCATAAGTAAAATAACAGGACAGATTGGGTTCTATAGCCTTGGCTGGCAACCAGTCTATCGCAGAAAGCAATGGCAACCTACTACAGAATAATCTTCTGCCCTGTCAGTCATATCTCGAAAGAGACATGATCGCCCAAAGCGTGTATCACGTATGACACTTAACTAACTGACTAAATATAATAGTTGGAAACATGATTAAGGCATCTACTGGGCATAAAGTGGGGGTCCGGTTTTCTATTGTTACGAAGTAATAAACTGTTCCCCCAATAATTATATGGGAAGAAGGTGTCAAGTGTTCACTTTTCAGTCTCGAATCCAAAAGCGTCCTTCTGGGTGATGAATTATTTTTCACCTTGTAATTCCATTCTAACCAACAGAATAGTACAATATTTACATTGTTCGGACGATTGTCCTCATCTTTATTGCCATGTTTACTACGTTTTGGCCGTTGTACTCTTCGGCCTTCTTCAGCTGCTAGGAATTTCGATCACTGAAGTATATCATTCTCATTCCAAGTGCAATGCTAATTATGGTAAGAATGTAGTTATCTCCCTTTAACTCCCTAAGTTATTTGTTAATTACTGCTGTAGCCTGGTATTGAACTTACAACTCTTTGGGTCAAATCACTGGAACTAACCAACGTCTATATCCACTGGGCCATGTGTCATTCAGGAAGTATAACCAGAAACATTGTAAATAGCGATTTCTGTGGCAAATGGTCAGTCGAACTGCATTTCTTTAGTTCCACCATTTTTAAGCCAGGCAAATTCTTTTTGTATATCATTAGTGCTGATAGCAAACACGGAAAGGAAACTACAAGACCTCCTACAGAAGGTAGCTGAAGAGAGTGGCAAGAAAGGACTACAAATAAACTGCAAGAAAACCGAATGCATGGTCATCAGTAAAAAGGGCAGCCAAAAATGCCAATTAGAGGTGAGGGATAGTAAAATCAAACAGGTACAAAAATTGAAATACCTGGGAAGTGCTATAACAGAAGACGGAAAGTGTGACACAGAGATCCGAAGGTGAATTGGCATAGAGAAGGAAGTATTCTAGAAGTTTAGTAAACTATTAAGAAACAGGAAAATTTCCCTAGAAACAAAGAAAAGAGCACTGGATTACTATGTGATGTCAGTTCTTTAATATGGCAGTGAATGTCGAACAATATTATTGAAGATGAAGGAAAAACTTGAAGCAATTGAAATGTGGTTCTACAGAAGGATGCTGCGGATATCATGAACCGAACATGTGAGCAAGGATGAGGTTTTGGAATAGATAGAAACGAAAAGGAAATTAATACTCTAGAACCAGATACTAACAGGGCCGATAGAGGGAAAATGAGATATGAAAAGGCAGCGAATAATATATTTAAGTGGCCTGATCAGGTGGATGACGGACACGAGTGTTGGTGGTGTAACAGGAAAAACGTGCTAAGTACCACCAGTGATAGGGAGATGTGGAAAGCCATGATCGCCTACGTCCTGAAAGGACAAGGTACATCGAAGAAGAATATATATGCGAACTGTTTATAAGAAATTATAGTATAGATATAAAAGGGGGATCAGTTCTATATTATAATCAATATATAAACGGATCCCTGATTTTGTGGTCATGCTAGTTTCTATATATTTATGTTCTAGATTTATTGTTTTGAGCTAGTGGATGGCAGAGATGGGTTTGGGTGATGTAACAGGAGAAAGCGTGCTAAGAGCCACCAGTGATAGGGAGATGTGGAAAGCCATGATCGCCTACGTCCTGAAAGAACAGGGCACATAGAAGAATTCTATTGGTGACATGGAAGTTTTATTCAAGCGGCTTCTTCCCACGAACCACTACTTTATGGAACCGTTTCCCAAGAAGATGCTTCCTGATCATTAAAATTTTAGTGTCAACCGTTTTCTTCCTCAAACATCCACATAAGCTATTACTCTTATACTGTAACACTCTACTTGAGTGGATCTTAGGCCTTGTACAAGTTGAACATTATTAAAAAAAAAATCTATTCAAGATGTTACCTAATTTACACCCTTAAACTTCTCTATGTGCTGTGTCCCTTCAGATAAGTTGCGTAGGCGATCATGGCTCTCCTCAATTTCCTGTCCTTCATAGCTCTTAATAAATGTTGTATTTTTGTTATCTCTCACAAACACTGTTCTATCCATTTACAAAAGCTTCTACGTCTTTTTCTTCATGTGTCATGTCCTCTGAGGACATAAGCGATCATGGCTCTCCACAATTTCCTGTCCTTCATAGTTCTTAATAAATGTTGTATTTTTGTTATCTCTCACAAACACTGTTCTAACCATTTACAAAAGCTTCTACGTCTTTTTCTTCATGTGTCATGTCCTCTAAGGACATAAGCGATCATGGCTCTCCCCAATTTCCTAACATTTGTATCTCTTGAAAAATTTTATCTTTTTGTTTTCACACCAACACACTGTTCTTCGATTCATTTACAAAAGCTTCCTTTTCTTCATGCAAGTTCTTCTTCTTCCCTGTTCCTTCATGACGTCGACGTTCATGTCTCTCCACAATTTCCTGTCCTTTGCAGCTTTTAATAAATTTACTCTTTTTGTTATCTTTCCTTAAACTTTCTCTATCATCCATTTACCCAAGCTGAGTGTTCTTTTTCTCTGTGTCCTTTCCCTTTAGGACGTAGGCGATTATGTCTCTCCACAATTTCCTGTCCTTTGTCATTAATTTTATCTTACAAAAAGGCGGGTATTAGGATGGATATTTCATGTTAAATATCTGGTGTGCGACCAACGAAATCAAAAAATCTTAAAAATTTAAATATCTCGGAAGTGTTTTAACAGATGACCGAAAATGCGACAACGAAACCCGGAGTTGTAGCGGAAGATGCATTTCAAAAGCTAAGCAAAGTATAAATAAACATGAACATTTCCTATATGACATGGAATGATGAATCATCTCAAAGACAAAGTTTGGAGTTGAAACAACAGAAACGTTGCTCTACAGGATGATGATGAGAATACTATGAACTGAACAATTGAGTAACGAGAAACAAAGAGACAGTTGAAATTTCTCGGGCACATGAAGATAAAAATGATCATGGAAAATTCTAAACTTACAGGATATATTGAAGGCAACGGTGACATAGGGAAACATTAGTGGGTCACCTAAAAAGCTTGTGTAAATGAATGCCAAAACAGGATGGCGAAATTATAAATCTTCTTGCCGCGTTATTTCAATTTGTATGCGATCATGGATCTCCACTTATCCCTATCCCTTTTTGCTCTAAACATTTTTCTTTTTGTTATCTCTCCTTAACACTGCTCTGTCATTCACTTGCTCAAGTCAATCAAGTATGTAAATGGATAATAATTTGAGGAATTTGAAGTCCCCGAACAGCAAGAAAAGTAATTGGAGATTCTCAGGCTCAGGCATGAAAAAGACTTTTCTTCTCCCATTAGCATGGAACAGGCTTGCCTCCCAGAGAGTAAAACACTACACCTCCTTGGCCTCACACTCTCAGCGGACCTTAAGTGGAATGACTATATCGAATCCATTGCTAAATCCGCTGCTATGAAAGTCGGTTCTCTGTGCAGAGCCCGGAAGTTTTTTCCGTCTGAATCTATCCTGCACATATATAAATCTACCGTCCTCCCGTGTATTGAATACTGCTGCCACATCTGGTCGGGTGCCCCTGCTGTTCTCCTCGGTGTTCTTGACAAAGTACAACGGAGAGTCTGTAATGTGATCGATACCGACTTGGCAGATCGCCTGCATTCACTCTCTCACCGGTGTGACGTGGCTTCTCTGTGCATCTTCTATAAATACTTTCACGGCTGCTGCTCTGATGAACTTAGATCACTAGTGCCCCCTAGGTATGAATTTGGACGAGATACTAGATTAGCAACTAGGTCCCACCCTTTTACAGTAAAATGTAACCGCAATTTCTACTCCAACAGCTTCTTTTCTCGCACTTTCCGCCTGTGGAATTCCCTTCCACATGCTTGCTTCCCAGACAGATACAATCTCCAGGAGTTTAAAAGTAAGGTCAATAGACACCTCCTAACACACTAACTCGCTTCCATTCTCTCAAACACCCTTCCCACCTACCCAACCCTCAGCTTCGGTATCTCTACACGTCTATCACCCTCCTTTTGACATTTCCTATATCTAACTACTCTTTCTCTTTACCTTCCCCTTGCGCAATAGTGGTAGTGGAATGCCCTTGCTTGGGGTGAAATGATTAAAAAAATATACACACAGAAGTAGTACTACTTGTAATAATTACTGAAGAAATGAATTCCCTTCCTTCCTGATTTTCAGTTACAAACATGGATGAGTTCTTGACCAGAGACAATACATTAATTTCTGGTTTCCATTGCCGTACAGATATATATTGTATTCCTATAGTAAAATCATTAGCAATGCATTTACATTATACATATAATAGCCCTATTCTATCAGTAATGCTTACATTAATTCCTGACCACTGACAATCCCTTTCTTCCTGATTTCCAATGCATTCCTATAGTAAAATCATTAGCAATGCATTTACATTCTACATATAATAGCCATATTCTATCAGTAATGCTTGCATTCATTCCTGACTACTGATAATCCCTTTCTTCCTGATTTCCAATGCATTCCTATAGTAAAATCATTAGCAATGCATTTACATTCTACATATAATAGCCCTATTCTATCAGTAATGCTTGCATTCATTCCTGACCACTGACAATCCCTTTCTTCCTGATTTCCAATGCATTCCTATAGTAAAATCATTAGCAATGCATTTACATTCTACATATAATAGCCCTATTCTATCAGTAATGCTTGCATTCATTCCTGACCACTGACAATCCCTTTCTTCCTGATTTCCAATGCATTCCTATAGTAAAATCATTAGCAATGCATTTACATTCTACATATAATAGCCCTATTCTATCAGTAATGCTTGCATTCATTCCTGACCACTGACAATCCCTTTCTTCCTGATTTCCAATGCATTCCTATAGTAAAATCATTAGCAATGCATTTACATTATACATATAATAGCCCTATTCTATCAGTAATGCTTGCATTCATTCCTGACCACTGACAATCCCTTTCTTCCTGATATCCAATGCATTCCTATAGTAAAATCATTAGCAATGCATTTACATTCTACATATAATAGCCCTATTCTATCAGTAATGCTTGCATTCATTCCTGACCACTGATAATCCCTATCTTCCTGATTTCCAATGCATTCCTATAGTAAAATCATTAGCAATGCATTTACATTCTACATATAATAGCCCTATTCTATCAGTAATGCTTGCATTCATTCCTGACCACTGACAATCCCTTTCTTCCTGATTTCCAATGCATTCCTATAGTAAAATCATTAGCAATGCATTTACATTCTACATATAATAGCCCTATTCTATCAGTAATGCTTGCATTCATTCCTGACCACTGACAATCCCTTTCTTCCTGATTTCCAATGCATTCCTATAGTAAAATCATTAGCAATGCATTTACATTCTACATATAATAGCCATATTCTATCAGTAATGCTTGCATTCATTCCTGACCACTGACAATCCCTTTCTTCCTGATTTCCAATGCATTCCTATAGTAAAATCATTAGCAATGCATTTACATTCTACATATAATAGCCATATTCTATCAGTAATGCTTGCATTCATTCCTGACCACTGACAATCCCTTTCTTCCTGATTTCCAATGCATTCCTATAGTAAAATCATTAGCAATGCATTTACATTCTACATATAATAGCCCTATTCTATCAGTAATGCTTGCATTCATTCCTGACCACTGACAATCCCTTTCTTCCTGATTTCCAATGCATTCCTATAGTAAAATCATTAGCAATGCATTTACATTCTACATATAATAGCCCTATTCTATCAGTAATGCTTGCATTCATTCCTGACCACTGACAATCCCTTTCTTCCTGATTTCCAATGCATTCCTATAGTAAAATCATTAGCAATGCATTTACATTATACATATAATAGCCCTATTCTATCAGTAATGCTTGCATTCATTCCTGACCACTGATAATCCCTTTCTTCCTGATTTCCAATGCATTCCTATAGTAAAATCATTAGCAATGCATTTACATTATACATATAATAGCCCTATTCTATCAGTAATGCTTACATTAATTCCTGACCACTGACAATCCCTTTCTTCCTGATTTCCAATGCATTCCTATAGTAAAATCATTAGCAATGCATTTACATTCTACATATAATAGCCATATTCTATCAGTAATGCTTGCATTCATTCCTGACCACTGACAATCCCTTTCTTCCTGATTTCCAATGCATTCCTATAGTAAAATCATTAGCAATGCATTTACATTCTACATATAATAGCCCTATTCTATCAGTAATGCTTGCATTCATTCCTGACCACTGACAATCCCTTTCTTCCTGATTTCCAATGCATTCCTATAGTAAAATCATTAGCAATGCATTTACATTCTACATATAATAGCCCTATTCTATCAGTAATGCTTGCATTCATTCCTGACCACTGACAATCCCTTTCTTCCTGATTTCCAATGCATTCCTATAGTAAAATCATTAGCAATGCATTTACATTCTACATATATTAGCCCTATTCTATCAGTAATGCTTGCATTCATTCCTGACCACTGACAATCCCTTTCTTCCTGATTTCCAATGCATTCCTATAGTAAAATCATTAGCAATGCATTTACATTATACATATAATAGCCCTAGTCTATCAGTAATGCTTGTATTCATTCCTGACCACTGACAATCCCTTTCTTCCTGATTTCCAATGCATTCCTATAGTAAAATCATTAGCAATGCATTTACATTATACATATAATAGCCCTATTCTATCAGTAATGCTTGCATTAATTCCTGACCACTGACAATCCTTTCCTTCCTGATTTTCAATGCATTCCTATAGTAAAATCATTAGCAATGCATTTACATTATACATATAATAGCCCTATTCTATCAGTAATGCTTGCATTAATTCCTGACCACTGACAATCCTTTCCTTCCTGATTTCCAATGCATTCCTATAGTAAAATCATTAGCAATGCATTTACATTATACATATAATAGCCCTATTCTATCAGTAATGCTTGCATTCATTCCTGACCACTGACAATCCCTTTCTTCCTGATTTCCAATGCATTCCTATAGTAAAATCATTAGCAATGCATTTACATTCTACATATAATAGCCCTATTCTATCAGTAATGCTTGCATTAATTCCTGACCACTGACAATCCTTTCCTTCCTGATTTCCAATGCATTCCTATAGTAAAATCATTAGCAATGCATTTACATTCTACATATAATAGCCCTATTCTATCAGTAATGCTTGCGTTCATTCCTGACCACTGACAATCCTTTCCTTCCTGATTTCCAATGCATTCCTATAGTAAAATCATTAGCAATGCATTTACATTCTACATATAATAGCCCTATTCTATCAGTAATGCTTGCATTCATTCCTGACCACTGACAATCCCTTTCTTCCTGATTTCCAATGCATTCCTATAGTAAAATCATTAGCAATGCATTTACATTCTACATATAATAGCCCTATTCTATCAGTAATGCTTGCGTTCATTCCTGACCACTGACAATCCTTTCCTTCCTGATTTCCAATGCATTCCTATAGTAAAATCATTAGCAATGCATTTACATTCTACATATAATAGCCCTATTCTATCAGTAATGCTTGCATTCATTCCTGACCACTGACAATCCCTTTCTTCCTGATTTCCAATGCATTCCTATAGTAAAATCATTAGCAATGCATTTACATTCTACATATAATAGCCCTATTCTATCAGTAATGCTTGCGTTCATTCCTGACCACTGACAATACTTTCCTTCCTGATTTCCAATGCATTCCTATAGTAAAATCATTAGCAATGCATTTACATTCTACATATAATAGCCCTATTCTATCAGTAATGCTTGCATTCATTCCTGACCACTGACAATCCCTTTCTTCCTGATTTCCAATGCATTCCTATAGTAAAATCATTAGCAATGCATTTACATTCTACATATAATAGCCCTATTCTATCAGTAATGCTTGCGTTCATTCCTGACCACTGACAATCCTTTCCTTCCTGATTTCCAATGCATTCCTATAGTAAAATCATTAGCAATGCATTTACATTCTACATATAATAGCCCTATTCTATCAGTAATGCTTGCATTCATTCCTGACCACTGACAATCCCTTTCTTCCTGATTTCCAATGCATTCCTATAGTAAAATCATTAGCAATGCATTTACATTCTACATATAATAGCCCTATTCTATCAGTAATGCTTGCGTTCATTCCTGACCACTGACAATCCTTTCCTTCCTGATTTCCAATGCATTCCTATAGTAAAATCATTAGCAATGCATTTACATTCTACATATAATAGCCCTATTCTATCAGTAATGCTTGCATTAATTCCTGACCACTGACAATCCATTTGTTCCTGAATTCCAATGCATTCTATAGTAATCATTAGCAATGTATTTACATGATACATATAATAGTCTTCTATATTCTATCAGTAATGCTTGCATTCATTCGACCACTGACAACTTTTCTTCCCGATTTCCAAAGCATTCCTATAGTATAATCATTAGCATGATTTCATTATACATGTAATAGCCCTATTCTATCAATAATGCTTGTATTAATTCCTGACCACTGACAATCCCTTTTTCCTGATTTTCAATGCATTCATAGTAAAATCATTAGCAATGCATTTACCTTCTACATATAATAATAGCCCTATTCTATCAATAATGCTTGCATTCATTCCTGACCACCGACAATCCCTTTCTTCCCATTTCAATTACTCCTATAGTATAATCATTAGCATGGATTTACCTTCTACATATAATAGCCCTATTCTATCAATAATGCTTGCATTCATTCCTGACCACTGACAATCCCTTTCTTCCTGATTTTCAATGCATTCATAGTAAAATCACAATGCATTTACCTTCTACATATAATAGCCCCATTCTATCAATAATGCTTGCATTCATTCCCTGACCACTGACAATCCCTTTCTTCCTGATTTCCACTGCATTCTTATAGTATAATCATTAGCAATGGATTTACCTCTACATATACTAGCCCTATTCTATCAATAATGCTTGTATCTATTCCTGACCACTGACAATCCCTTTCTTCCCCATTTCCAATGCATTCCTATAGTAAAATCATTAGCAATGCATTTACCTTCTACATATAATAATTCTATTCTATCAATAATGCTTGCATTCATTCCTGACCACTGACAATCCCTTTCTTCCTGATTTCCAATGCATTCCTATAGTATAATCATTAGCAATGTGGATTTCTATCTTCACATATAATAGCCCTATTCTATCAATAATGTTTGCATTCATTCCCGACCACTGACAATCCCTTTCTTCCTGATTTTCAATGCATCTCCTATAGTAAAATCATTAGCAATGCATTTACCTTCACATATACACAGCCCTATTCTATCAATAATGCTTGCATTCATTCCTTGACCACTGACAATCCCTTTCTTCCTGATTTCCAATGCATTCCCATAGTATAATCATTAGCAATGGATTTACCTTCTACATATACTAGCCCTATTCTATCAATAATGCTTGCATTCATTCCTGACCACTGACAATCCCTTTCTTCCTGATTTCCAATGCATTCCTATAGTAAAATCATTAGCAATGCATTTACATTCTACATATAATAGCCCTATTCTATCAGTAATGCTTGCATTCATTCCTGGACCACTGACAATCCCTTTTCTTCCTGGGATTTCAATGCATTCTATAGTATAATCATTAGCAATGGATTTACCTTCTACATATAATAGCCCTATTCTATCAATAATGCTTGCATTCATTCCTGACCACTGACAATCCCTTTCTTCCTGATTTTCAATGCGTATCTTTATAGTAAAATCATTAGCAATGCATTTACCTTCTACATATAATAGCCCTATTCTATCAATAATGCTT
Organism: Ascarosepion bandense; assembly: GCA_037127315.1. Classification (NCBI taxonomy): domain Eukaryota; kingdom Metazoa; phylum Mollusca; class Cephalopoda; order Sepiida; family Sepiidae; genus Ascarosepion; species Ascarosepion bandense. Next base: position 839,537 of record JBBBDQ010001626.1, on the reverse strand, counting down.
GCATTCATTCCTGACCACTGACAATCCCTTTCTTCCTGATTTCCATGTATTCCTATAGTATAATCATTAGCAATGGATTTACCTTCTACATATAATAGCCCTATTCTATCAATAATGCTTGCATTCATTCCTGACCACTGACAATCCCTTTCTTCCTGATTTTCAATGCATTCCTCTATAGTAAAATCATTAGCAATGCATTTACCTCTACATATATTGAAGCCCTATTCTATCAATAATGTTGTATTCATTCCTGACCACTGACAATCCTCTTCCTGATTTCCAATGCATTCCCATAGTATAATCATTAGCAATGATTTACCTCTACATACATAATAGCCCTATTCTATCAATAATGCTTGCATTCATTCCGACCACCGACAATCCCTTTCTTTCCTGATTTTCAACGCATTCCTATAGTGCACCGGCCATGTTTTACTGTCTTCTGTTATATAATAGTCTTTATTCTCTATCAGTAATGCTTGCATTCATTCCTGACCACTGACAATCCCTTTCTTCCTGATTTCCAAAGCATTCCTATAGTATAATCATTAGCAATGGATTTCCATTATACATGTAATAGCCCTATTCTATCAATAATGCTTGTATTAATTCCTGGACCACCGACAATCCCTTTTCCCGATTTTCAATGCATTCCCTATAGTAAAATCATTAGCAATGCATTTACCTTCTACATATATAATAGCCCTATTCTACCAATAATGCTTGCATTCATTCCTGACCACTGACAATCCCTTTCTTCCTGATTTCCAATGCATTCCTATAGTATAATCATTAGCAATGGATTTACCTTCTACATATAATAGCCCTATTCTATCAATAATGCTTGCATTCATTCCTGACCACTGACAATCCCTTTCTTCCTGATTTTCAATGCATTCCTATAGTAAAATCATTAGCAATGCATTTACCTTCTACATATAATAGCCCTATTCTATCAATAATGCTTGCATTCATTCCTGACCACTGACAATCCCTTTTCCTGATTTCAATGCATTCCTATAGTAATCATTAGCAATGGATTTACCTTCTACATATACTAGCCCTATTCTATCAATAATGCTTGCATTCATTCCTGACCACTGACAATCCCTTTCTTCCTGATTTCCAATGCATTCCTATAGTAAAATCATTAGCAATGCATTTACATTCTACATATATTGAAGTTCTATTCTATCAGTAATGCTTGCATTCATCTCTGACCACTGACAATCCCTTTCTTCCCCTGGATTTCCAAAGCATTCCTATAGTATAATCATTAGCAATGGATTTCCATTATACATGTAATAGCCCTATTCTATCAATAACGCTTGCATTAATTCCTGACCACCGACAATCCCTTTCTTCCTGATTTTCAATGCATTCCTATAGTAAAATCATTAGCAATGCATTTACCTTCTAAGTATATAATAGCCCTATTCTATCAATAATGCTTGTATTCATTCCTGACCACTGACAATCCCTTTCTTCCTGATTTCCAATGCATTCCTATAGTATAACTAATAGCAATGCATTTACATTCTACATATAATAGTTCTATTCTATCAGTAATGCTTGCATTCATTCCTGACCACTGACAATCCCTTCTTCCTGATTTCCAATGCATTCCTATAGTAAAATCATTAGCAATGCATTTACATTCTACATATAATAGCCCTATTCTATCAGTAATGCTTGCATTCATTCCTGACCACTGATACAACCTTTCTTCCTGATTTCCAATGCATTCTATATAATCATTAGCAATGGATTTACCTTCTACATATAATAGCCCTATTCTATCAATAATGCTTTTGCATTCATTCCTGACCAATTGACAATCCCTTTCTTCCTGATTTTCAATGCATTCCTATAGTAAAATCATTAGCAATGCATTTACCTTCTACATATAATAGCCCTATTCTATCAATAATGCTTGCATTCATTCCTGACCACTGACAATCCCTTTCTTCCTGATTTCCAATGCATTCCTATAGTATAATCATTAGCAATGGATTTACCTTCTACATATAATAGCCCTATTCTATCAATAATGCTTGCATCTATTCCTGACCACTGACAATCCCTTTCTTCCTGATTTTCAATGCATTCCTATAGTAAAATCATTAGCAATGCATTTACCTTTCACATATAATAGCCCTATTCTATCAATAATGTTTGCATTCATTCCAGACCACTGACAATCCCTTTTCCTGATTTCCAATGCATTCCTATAGTATAATCATTAGCAATGGATTTACCTTCTACATATAATAGCCCTATTCTATCAATAATGTTTGCATTCATTCCTGACCACCGACAATCCCTTCGATTTTCAATGCATTCCTATAGTAAAATCATTAGCAATGCATTTACCTTCTACATATAATAGCCCTATTCTATCAATAATGCTTGCATTCATTCCCGACCACTGACACTCTTTCTTCCTGATTTTCAATGCATTCCTATAGTAAAATCATTAGCAATGCATTTACCTTCTACATATAATAGCCCTATTCTATCAATAATGCTTGCATTCATTCCTGACCACTGACAATCTCTTTCTTCCTGATTTCCAATGCATTCCTATAGTAAAATCATTAGCAATGCATTTACCTTCTACATATAATAGCCCTATTCTATCAATAATGCTTGCATTCATTCCTGACCACTGACAATCCCTTTCTTCCTGATTTTCAATGCATTCCTACAGTAAAATCATTAGCAATGCATTTACATTCTACATATAATAGCCCTATTCTATCAGTAATGCTTGCATTCATTCCTGACCACTGACAATCCCTTTCTTCCCGATTTCCAAAGCATTCCTATAGTATAATCATTAGCAATGGATTTCCATTATACATGTAATAGCCCTATTCTATCAATAATGCTTGCATTAATTCCTGACCACTGACAATCCCTTTCTTCCTGATTTTCAATGCATTCTATAGTAAAATCATTAGCAATGCATTTACCTTCCACATATAATAGCCCTATTCTATCAATAATGCTTGCATTCATTCCTGACCATGACAATCCCTTTCTTCCTGATTTCCAATGCATTCCTATAGTATAATCATTAGCAATGCATTTACATTCTACATATAATAGCCCTATTCTATCAGTAATGCTTGCATTCATTCCTGACCACTGACAATCCCTTTTCTTCCCGATTTCCAATGCATTCCTATAGTAAAATCATTAGCAATACATTTACATTCTACATATAATAGCCCTATTCTATTAGTAATGCTTGCATTCATTCCTGACCACTGACAATCCCTTTCTTCCCGATTTCCAATGCATTCCTATAGTATAATCATTAGCAATGGATTTACCTTCTACATATAATAGCCCTATTCTATCAATAATGCTTGCATTCATTCCTGACCACTGACAATCCCTTTCTTCCTGATTTTCAATGCATTCCTATAGTAAAATCATTAGCAATGCATTTACCTTCTACATATAATAGCCCTATTCTATCAATAATGCTTGCATTCATTCCTGACCACTGACAATCCCTTTCTTCCTGATTTCCAATGCATTCCTATAGTATAATCATTAGCAATGGATTTACCTTCTACATATAATAGCCCTATTCTATCAATAATGCTTTATTTCATTCCTGACCACAACAATCCTTTCTTCCCTGATTTTTCAATGCATTCCTATAGTAAAATCATTAGCAATGCATTTACCTTCTACATATAATAGCCCTATTCTATCAATAATGCTTGCATTCATTCCAGACCACTGACAATCCCTTTTCTTCCTGATTTCCAATGCATTCCTATAATCCTAATCATTCTTAATGGATTTACCTTCTACATATAATAGCCCTATTCTATCAATAATGCTTGCATTCATTCACAGCCACTGACAATCCCTTTCTTCCTGATTTTCAATGCATTCCTATAGTAAAATCATTAGCAATGCATTTACCTTCTACATATAATAGCCCTATTCTATCAATAATGCTTGCATTCATTCCTGACCACTGACAATCTCTTTCTTCCTGATTTTCAATGCATTCCTATAGTAAAATCATTAGCAATGCATTTACCTTCTACATATAATAGCCCTATTCTATCAATAATGCTTGCATTCATTCTGACTCACCTGACAATCTCTTTCTTCCTGATTTCCAATGCATTCCTATAGTAAAATCATTAGCAATGCATTTACCTTCTACATATAATAGCCCTATTCTATCAATAATGCTTGCATTCATTCCTGACCACTGACAATCCCTTTTCTTCCTGATTTTCAATGCATTCCTACAGTAAAATCATTAGCAATGCATTTACCTTCTACATATAATAGCCCTATTCTATCAATAATGCTTGCATTAATTCCTGACCACTGACAATCCCTTTCTTCCTGATTTTCAATGCATTTCTATAATAAAATCATTATCAATGCATTTACGTTATATATGCAATAACCTTATTCTATCAGCAATGTCTAAATAGACATGGTAGGCAAATGAAAAATAAGTGCTTTCAAAATCTGACATGCCTATACATTGCCCAATTTTTTTGTTTACTCTTATGTACTTGTTGACTTCATTTTTTTTCCTTTGCCATTGGACTGAGCCTGTTCACTTCTCATAACTGATCCTTTCCGAAAAAGGATTTCTTGGAATTGTCAACCCGTATTCCTGATACAACAATGGATGACAATTGCAACAGCAGCAGCAGCAGCTGCAGCGGGAACAAATATCGCAAAAATATTGAAGATAAAAAATAAATGAAATCGGGGCAAGTAAAAAATTATTGGACAGATTTTCGTTTTATTTTGCATTTGTCTCTCACTGGTTTGCCATCGTTCGAAAGCAAATAACTTTTCTTACGACCTTCTTGGCCGCCGATAGTTGATTGGCATCGGTAGACCTTCCTTTTTTCTATTCTTCTTTACACTTACAGTTAGTCTTCACACAAAGTGACAACAGGCCGCTGTAATTTTATCATCAATGACCAGACCCCCCGCCAGTTTTCGGCAGTCAAAAAGAAAGGATTGGTTTCTCATTGGGCCAGTGTACTTTGAAATTCACTTCAGACTCCATTGCAACAAATTTAGCATTCCCCCCTGAAGATGATCTCAGAAAGAGTTTGAACGTATTTGGGTACCTTAAGTAATGAATGAAAATTATATCTGTCAATGCTACAGCTCATTTCTGACATCTTTTGATTGTAATACGCGAAAGATTATCGGTGAGTATGAACGGATTTTATTAAAAATAAGCAAACATATTGTTTGTAATTTATTTAATCTGACATGTTTAAAAGAAAATTTGCTGCCTAAATACACAAATTTTTAATTTAGCATTCGCTATGCCGAGAGATGCACACAGAAGACGAAGAAGAAGAAGAAGAAGACGAAGACGAAGAAGAAGAAGTAAACGAAGAAGAAGAAGAAGACGAAGAAGAAGAAGACGAAGAAGAAGAAGAAGACGAAGAAGAAGTAAACGAAGAAGAAGAAAACGACGAAGAAGAAGAAGAAGACGAAGAAGAAGAAGTAAACGAAGGAAGAAGAAGAAGACGAAGAAGAAGAAGATGAAGACGAAGAAGAAGAAGAAGACGAAGAAGAAGAAGTAAACGAAGAAGAAGAAGACGAAGAAGAAGAAGAAGAAGTAAACGAAGAAGAAGAAGACGAAGAAGAAGAAGAAGAAGACGAAGAAGAAGAAGACGAAGAAGAAGAAGAAGAAGACGAAGACGAAGAAGAAGAAGTAAACGAAGAAGAAGAAGAAGACGAAGAAGAAGAAGACGAAGAAGAAGAAGAAGAAGACGAAGAAGAAGTAAACGAAGAAGAAGAAGACGACGAAGAAGAAGAAGACGAAGAAGAAGAAGTAAACGAAGAAGAAGAAGAAGACGAAGAAGAAGAAGAAGACGAAGAAGAAGAAGTAAACGAAGAAGAAGAAGACGAAGAAGAAGAAGAAGAAGAAGAAGAAGTAAACGAAGAAGTAGAAGAAGACGAAGAAGAAGAAGAAGAAGAAGACGAAGAAGAAGAAGAAGAAGACGAAGAAGAAGAATTAAACGAAGAAGAAGAAGAAGGCGAAGAAGAAGAAGTAAACGAAGAAGAAGAAGACGAAGAAGAAGAAGAAGACGAAGAAGAAGAAGTAAACGAAGAAGAAGAAGAAGAAGAAGACGAAGAAGAAGAAGAAGAAGAAGACGAAGAAGAAGAAGAAGACGAAGAAGAAGAAGTAAACGAAGAAGAAGAAGAAGTAAACGAAGAAGAAGAAGAAGAAGACGAAGAAGAAGAAGAAGAAGAAGAAGAAGACGGAGAAGAAGTAAACGAAGAAGAAGAAGAAGACGAAGAAGAAGAAGAAGACGAAGAAGAAGAAGTAAACGAAGAAGAAGAAGAAGAAGACGAAGAAGAAGAAGAAGACGAAGAAGAAGAAGAAGAAGAAGAAGAAGAAGAAGACGAAGAAGAAGAAGTAAACGAAGAAGAAGAAGAAGAAGAAGTAAACGAAGAAGAAGAAGAAGAAGAAGAAGAAGAAGAAGAAGAAGAAGAAGAAGAAGAAAACAAAGAAGAAGAGGAAGAAGAAGACGAAGAAGAAGATCATATATCTATTACTTCAAAGCTCCCAAGAAAATTAAATCTCATCATGAAATGACCCATGGAGACTTGATATTCCTTTAAACAAACAAACGACAAAGAAAGATAACAAAAAGGGACGAAGGCGATCATGGCCTTCCACGTCTTTCCTATCCCTGATGTTTCACGCGCAACCCCCGTTCAGCCATCCACCCGCACAGGCCAGTCCAGTACGTTACACGCAGTTTTCACCTGTCTCTCCTCCCCTCTATCTGGTCTGTTAGTATCAGGTTCTCCAAGCCTTCCTTCCTCATTGCATATTCCTGAAACTTCAGCTGTCTCTTCCTGATGCTCAGTATTAATTTCCTTTTCGTTTCTATCCTTTTCAAAACCTCATCATTGCTCACATGCTCGATCCATGATATATTCCCAGCATCCTTCTGTAGAACCACACTTCAGTTGCCTTAAGTTTTTCTTTTATCTTTGATGCTATTTTCCAGCATTCACTGCCATATTGAAGAACTGATAGAACATAGCAATTCAGTATTCTCTTTTTCGTTTCTTGTGAAATTTTCTTGTCTTTTAATACTCTGTATACTATTTTCATATTCAATCACTGTCTTGGTTTTTAGTTAATCCTTTCTTAAATTGGCCGTTTCCTTGTTTGATTCTTCGCGTTGGTTAATATGGCGTTGCATTTAGCGATTAATTTATGAGCCACAATTGATCTAATGTAAGGTTTTCGACATCGATTTTCCTTCAGAAAGAACCATAACTTCATCTTCTCAAATGAGGTAGTATTTACAGTATTTACATTATTCGGACTATTGTCCTCATTTTGTTGCCATTTATACGACGTTTAATAATAGATCATTCTATTTGTCTATATTTCTGATATGAGGTAGTATTTACAGTATTTACATTATTCGGACTATTGTCCTCATCTTTATTGCCCTTTGTACGACGTTTAATAATAGATCATTCTATTTGTCTATATTTCTGAGATGAGGTAGTATTTACAGTATTTACATTAGTCAGGTAAATGTTCTCATCTTTCATGGCAACAAAAATTAGGACAATAGTCCGAATAATGTAAATACTGTAAATACTACCACATCTCAGATATATAGACAAATAGAATGATCTATTATTAAACGTCGTACAAAGGGCAATAAAGATGAGGACAATAGTCCGAATAATGTAAATACTGGAAATACTACTTAATCTCAGAAATATAGACAAATCCTTGTTTTGTATGAAACTGCTTTTTTCTTGTACTAACTATTGATTCGCAAACTTAAATCTAGTTCGTTTGCACAGTTGCCAGTGATTCACAAGTCCTACCCGATCTTGTCTTTTAACATATCATTCTCTCCGAGCGAATTCACCGCTTCCATTCTGATGAATATACCACTTCTCTATCTCTTCAAATTATTTTTTTTCTTTTTTTCTTTTTCTTATCTTTCTTAGCATATTTCTCGGCTTATTTTTCTCCTTTGTTGCGATTTTATCACTGGCTTCAGCCTGACAAGATTTTATTAGTATTGTTATGATTATTATTATTATAATACTGCACGTCTTCATCCGGGTAACCGCGACATGCACACTTCCGGCATATGGCGCCCGTATATTTCTTTTTCTGTTTTGATGCTGGATTATTCGGATCCAGGGTTTAAACCAACAAACTAATTCCAATTAATCCGCTTAGGACTAGGATATTTTTTTGCATCAGATTATCCAGCAACCCTGCATTTTTCAAGGATATTTTTTGAGAAAATAGAAATTTTCAAATTCATAATTTACAAAAAAAAAAAAAAAAAAAAAAAATCTCTTCGGATTAAATAAAGAAAAAAACATTCAGAATTAAAATTAATATACAGCAACGTGGTTTCATATAGCGACTTTATTTCTGAGAGTAACATAATTTTTGCCATAGGATAAAAATAAGGATAGTTTGCATTTATTTTAAATAACAAAAGCGTTCCAGAGATATATTCCTGTAAGCCAATCTCTTGAGGTGTGGGTTCAAGGGGCCATAATTTTTAATCTTGTAAAATATAAAAAAAAATATGACACAAGGCCAAAAATAATGATTGGGGGAGGATGGTCTTCATCTGGGGTAATATGGATGTCATTCAACTGGGCCTAAGTTCGGCTCAGGAAGTCGGGTACAGATACACCAGATGAGTCCAGTGACGAAAGAATGCAACTGATGAAGAAACCTCCACCATAGTTCTGGCGAATGTTACTAGAAGCCCCGTGAAATCAGTAAAGAAAATAAACCAAGAAGGAAGTCATCATTAGTAAATCATCAGTATATCATATGCTTAAAACACAGAAAGAAAATTAAACGCATGTGTTAATGCAGAAGTGAAGAATTTGAGCATTTGTTATATATATGATCAATAAAATTGATATTCATATGTATTTTTATAAAATTCAAATTCAAAATTTAAATTAAAATTAAAATAAAAAATATTAAAATGCAGGAAAAAGAAATCAAACAAGCGTAAATCCTAAGTTTTAAAAATTTAAATATTACATGTGCATGAAAATGTAGGGAAAATTAAAATTGTATTTAAAATTTTAAAATTTTAATTTTCCATACCTTTTTATGGACATGTAATATTTAAATTTTTAAATTTTTAACAATTTAACGCCCCTCATTTCTTCTTTGTGCGTTTTATTATTTTCATTTTATTTGAAATTTAAAATTGTTATCCACATGTAACCGTAGAATATTTAAATTTTTAATCTTGTTATTAAAAAAGCAGTAACTTAACTGTCAGTTGAAAATATGCACCTGATGATTGCATAAGGCATGAAACTCCGAGTCTTGCCATTGAAGTAGGACAATGACAATATGCGTATTAATTAATATATATATATATATATATATATATATATATATATATATATATATATATACTAGCAGTATAGCCCGGGGTTGCTCGGGTGTAATGAAAGCTTTAAAACTAATCCATGGTCCTGGAGCTCAGACAATTTGGACGTTGGCACGAAAGACTAAAAAGCAATAGTTGTTTCCAGTTAAAGCGAAACCGTAGACTGAAAGAAAAATGAATGGATGTAAGTCAAATTTTGATTTCCTGGTATCGATATCAAGTAAGTCTTTTTCGCTGTAAACTGAATTTTGAAGGCTAAATAAGTCCTCTGAGTAAATGGTATCATGGCTGAGACTAAGAACTACAATTATACCTAATTAGAGCCAAACTCGTAGCAAAAACTAAAATTAGAGGCTGAAAAAAATACAGACATACAGGCTGATAAACAGACGCACACACAAATATCTTGCTTGATATATATATATATAATCGATTTTCTGCACTATTGTAAGAACTGCAACCTTGAAACTTCTGAATATCGTTTCGTATGTCTTTATCTATGAGTGTATCAAATTTGATTAAAATTGGACCACTGTTTCTATAACCTGATTTTTTCGATTATCGATTTTTGATATTTATCGGGGGTACCTCGACACAAAACCTAGCTAAGGACACTCGCAGACGCTTATAGTACAACAGTGTAAATTTTCAAGAAAATCGGTTCAGCCGTTTCGGAGTCTATAGGTATGTATGAAATGCATATTTTTTTTTAAAGAACTGGGTTGGCCTTACTATTATGGCCGGTAGTGTACGTAGCAGAGCACATTGTGTGCCCTTGCCTTGTTTGCCAGCCAGTCTAGGGAAAGCACAAAACAATCGATCTTGTATTTCAAACCTGAGGAGATTTGTTTGGAAATTTCATGACGTAACCAAATATTTACATCTACGTGTAAGTCGTTGTCGATTCGTGATGACTTCGTCGAGTTTTTTTAATTTATTTATTTATTTTCTTGAGCGTCTCTGGCATGAAGTTGCATGTACGCTCAGATGCCAGTGCGTGATGGCGCGCGTGCGTTCACGCGCTCAAGGCATTTATGACCTGCTTTTGATCTCAGGTCAAATAAATCGTTTAAGTTTGATTAATCGATAAAGAAGGGGGAGAAAAAAATAAGTGAAAGAGAAGGCAAAGTTTCTTAGAGAAAAGCAGTGGCAAGAAGTAGGAGTCAGAGAGGGAAGAAAGAGAAAACAAGAGCGAGACAGAGAGAGAGAGAGAGAGTGAGAGAGAGAAAGAGAGTAGGGAGAAGAAAAAAAAGAAACAGACGAAAAGAAAAGTCATTAAAATAAAATAAAAAATTATAGATAGATATAAGCACACATATATATATCTGAATACATTGAAATATATATATATATATGTATATATTTGGTGTATCGAGGCAGCAGATAATTTTCGAAACATATACTGTTAAATATAAGAGACAATAAATGTCTGTTATGTTTAATCATGAGCCGTTCTAAACATCGTATTTTGGTTTTAATTTCAGGTGACAATAAAAGCAAAAAATTCTCCAACATTTGGATAACTTTTTATTAAGTTGGTTCTAAGCTTTCGGCTCACATGAGCCATCTTCAGAGAGGTTACAAGGACGTTAACATAAAAACATCCCTCATCAAAGACGATTTTATATATATATATATATTTATTGATAATTATATATATATATATATTCTAATTATATACAGTTAAATATAAGAGACAATGAATGTCTATTATGTTTAATCATGAGCCGTTCTAAACATCGTATTTTGGCTTTAATTTCAGGTGAAAATAAAGACAAAAATTCTCCAACATTTGGATAATTTTTTATTTAGTTGGTTCTAAGCTATCGGCTCACATTTCGAGCTCTCACGTGGTGTGACGTCATAGAACAGCATTACAAATTTCCGAACTGCATTTGCTATTATTGGTAACCGTTATCGTTGCTTAGCAGAGTTTTATGTCAACACAAGATAAAATCGTCGCTGATGGTGGATGTTTGTATGTTAACGTCCTTGTAACCTCTCTGAAGATGGCTCAAGTGAGCCGAAAGCTTAGAACCAACTTAATATAAAATTATCCAAATGTTGGAGAATTTTTGTCTTTATTTTCACCTGAAATTAAAGCCAAAATACGATGTTTAGAACGGCTCATGATTAAACATAATAGACATTCATTGTCTCTTATATTTAACAGTATATGTTTAGAAATATATATATATATATATATATATATATATATATATATATATAAATGGATAAGGAATGAAGAAAATGATTGCAACGTTCAAAATATTAATTTAAAACAGTGCTCAGTATAAAAACAGAGCAATGAACATTTACTATCAATAATTACTTTAGAATATGTGCAAACTATACTACAAAAATGCATATTTTATTTCAACATTGAAAGAACAATGTCTGGTTAGGTAATTAATAATGATGGTAATTACCATCATTATTAACTACGTGATGAGAAATTAATTATTTTTAATTAATTAATTACCATCATTATTAACTACCTGGTAAGACCTCGTTCTTTCAATGTCGAAACAAAATGTACAATTTTGTAATAGTTTGTAGTTTGTACATGTTCTAAAGTAATAATTGATAGAGAGAGAGAGAGTGAGAGTGAGACAGAGAGAGTGAGTGAGAGACAGAGAGAGAGCGAGAGAGACAGAGAGAGTGAGAGAGACAGAGAGAGTGAGAGAGAGAGTGAGAGAGAGAGAGAGATAAGCAAACTGAAACGAAACTGAATTTGATAGATGTAAACGAAAATAAACAGAAAGACAAATAGATATGGACAGACAGAAAGAAATGAACAGCCATTGCTCATTGAGTATGAATTAGAACAGTCTTAGCTGCTGGTGTCTGCTTAAATGATACACCATACGCTAAAAGTCTTCCTCCTTCTACCGAGTGCCCATAGCTCAGAGGTAGAATCGCCAATTCGGTCGGGTTTCAATCCTGTGCAAAAGCAATCGAATGTCTAACCGTACTGATGAGCTGTGATACAGCGAAACAGATCTGTCCGCGGATGACTATTTATGCTCTCGCACCCTGATTAGCTACTGGCGTATGTTTGCATGGTATATCACACGCAAAAAAGTCTGCTTTCTTCTATCGAGGGCCCATAGCTCAGAGGCAGAATCGCCGACCAATGACAATTCGGTTGGGTTTCAATCCTGGCTACAAGTAATCGGATGTCTAACCGTACTGATGACTTGTGATACAGCGAAACAGATCTGTCCGCGGATGACTATTTACGCTCTCAGACCCTGATTGAGCACTTTGCAAGAATGGTAAACTTTGAAAAAGCAGTAGCTACTTTAGCATCTACGCATCGTTTATTCAGTAATGAATTAGAACACTATAACTACTGTCGTATGATACATCATACACTAAAAGTCTGCCTCCTGGCTCAGAGGTAGAATCGACGATGTTTGTCAATTCGGTCGAGTTTCAAACCTGGGTAAAAGCAATCGGATGTTTAACCGTAATGTTGAGCTGTGAAACAGCGAAACAGATCTGTCTGTGGATATATATATATATTAGGAAGTTCTTCCTCATTTTAGTATTTAAAAACTCTGCATTTTAAACCTTTATTTCTTACTTTTTCTTTAAATGTATATTGAGCCCTTAATATAACAGATTAGTGGTATATATATATATCTTGGATAACATACTCTCACCCAGAAACTGTATGTAAGGTCTGCTCAGTATAAGTGCAATATAAACCACAGGTGCTAGACAAACACAAGTGTGCCTGAGCAAGTGCCTGCAATGAGGATTAGCTGGCCGCCCTTGTAGACAGACATTCTCAGATATGAGTGGCCAGCCATATATATATATATATATATATATATAGTCATCCGCAGACAGATATGTTTCGCTGTATCACAGCTCATCAGTACGGTTAGACATCGATTTCTTTTAACCCAGGTTTGAAACCCGACCAAATTGGAGCCAGTCGGCGATTCTACCTCTGGGCCATGGGAGCTCGATATATATATATATATATATATATATATATATATATATATATATATATATATATATATATATATATATATATATATATATATATATATAAAGAACTGTATGTATAGAGAGGAAAAGAAAAATATTAAAATCTTCCAAGTTCAATGATAAAAGACCTTTTATTTCATACAAGTGATATTTATTTTTTAACATAAAATTCTTTCTTGTCAATGCACTCAATTCAGTGGGGGGATTTTTATCAGAGAGCTAGAGCAAATCATAGTGACATTTTCAGATCAAAATTCAAATAATAATTTAGACTTGATCTACGTATGCGAAAGATAAAAAAAAATGGAAGAAAGTTGAGATGGAAAAAATGACGCTTCGTAGTGGAGAAGTGATTAGCTACCTCACTCCGTTCTTCCAACGTATAATCCTGCGCCGTATTGAAGTAAGCTTAGTCAATATGCGAGAGAAAGCTACTCCGAGTTTAAAATCAATCAAATACTAAAAGATAAAAACGTTGAGAGAGGTAGACAATCAAGGCAACTTAGATAAAAAGAAGAAAAAATACCGAGAGAGGAAGAAGAAAGCGAATGCGTTTTAAAGGAAGAAAAAAGAAAGGAAAAATAAAAAAAACGAATGATTGTTTTATTTATAAACAGCGGGAGAATCACAGGGAAATGCGTTTTATAAGAGACAGACTGGAAATCAAGCAAGAGAAACAGAAACAGAGAGAGGGAAAGGAAAACGCTGCAAGAGCCGAACAGAACATCGCTTTGTTATAAAGATCAATACTGAAGATTTGTCCTCGATAAGTCAACTATTTAATAAAAGAATCGCATGGATTGCTGATTACCCGTAACAATAACAGTGGTGTGTCATGTCGGTATGAACAAATTGTTCCCGAAAGTCTCGCTTATTCACGCTGTTTAACGCGAGATCGGCTTCTTTGTCATTTACGTAAGAGATGGAAAAACTGATGAAGATATGAATCGTGCAATCGTTTATGTTCAAGTTCGTTTGTTGTGATTTTTTTTTATTTTATTTCGTCAGCGATTGTGTGAGATATCAATAAAACCGCTGGCAAGGACCACAGCATTGCGTAATTATCGAAAGGAAAAACGGAAAGACCAAATTGCAAAAGATAGTGTACAAAGAGAGTTTACCGATATTTTTCTTTACAATCCATAGAAGCCATTAGTTGGAATATGAGGAATTTGAATACTTAAATACAGTTGTTCCAGACTCAGTGTTTCGACAGGGATTTTAATATATTTGTCTATATTTCTGAGATGAGGTAGTATTAGATTATTTACATTCTTCGAACTGTTGTCCTCATCTTTATTACCATATTTAAGACGTTTCGGCCGTTGTACGCTCCAGCCTTCTGTATTGATCTATACTTCTGAGAGAAGTTAGTATTTACACTATTTACATTGTTCACACTAGTTCCCTCATCTTTATTGCCATGTTTTCGACGTTTCGGCCGTTGTACGCTTCGGTCTTCTGTATTTGTATATACTTCTAAGATTACGTAGTATTTACATTATTTACATTGTTCGGACTGTTGTCCTCGTCTTTATTGCCATGTTTATGACGTCTAGGCCTTTGTATGCTCCGACCTTCTGTCTTTGTTTATACTTCTGTGATGAGGTAGTATTTACATTATTTACATTGTTCGGACTGTTGTCCTCATCTTTATTGACCTGTTTTCGACGTTTCGGCCGTTGTACGCTTCGGCCTTCTGTAATTGTCTATACTTCAGATTGGGGTAGATAGACTAAACTATCGCCCGGTTCACACTCCACCCACGTCTATTGAACGGGTGAAGAGGCTCATCCCTTATTCCCTGTTTAGGATGTGGTTTCCGGCTTTCTCTTTTCGAATCTTTTCACTCTTTTATTTTTTTATTCATTATTTTTTTTTAAATTGGAGTAGATAGCCTAATCTATCGCCAGGTTCACACTCCACCCACGTCTATTGAACAGGTGAAGAGGCTCATCCCTTGTTCCCTGTTTAGGATGTGGTTTCCGGCATTCTCTTTTCCAATCTTTTCACTCTTACGTAGCCCCCTGCGCTTCAGTGGCATTACCGCCTTGCTCGGGGTGATATGATTAAAATTAAAAGTATTTACATTATTTACATAGTTCGGACTGTTGTCCTCATCTTTATTGCCATGTTTACAACCTTTCGGCTGTGGTACGCTTCGGCCTTCGGTATTTGTCTACACTTCTGAGATGAGGTAGCATTACATTGTTCGGAGTATTGTCCTCATTTTTATTACCATGTCTCCGAAGTTTCGGCCGTTGTACGCTCTGGCCTTCTATATTTGTCTATACTTCTGAGATGAGGTCGTATTTACATTATTTGCATTGTTCGGACTGTTGTTCTCATCTTTATTGCCATGTTTACGACGTTTTGGTCATTGTTCACTCCGGCCTTCTGCATTTGTCTATAATTCTGAGATTAGGTCGTATTTACATTATTTACATTGTTCGGACTGTTGTTCTCATCTTTATTGCCATGTTTACGACATTTTGTTCATTGTTCACTCCGGCCGTCTGTATTTGTCTATACTCCTGTGATAAATTAGTATTTCATTATTTACATTGTTCAGTCTGTTGTCCTCATCTTTATTGCAATGTTTCCGACGTTTCGGCCGTATGAAGAGGGGTGAATATAAACTGGACGATAGACACGGATATATGTTTTCTTAAACTTTATTCCAATAGACTTTTTACGAACTCACTTTAACCTGTTTGTGTGTTGCATCTCTTCAGGACGTAGGCGATTATGGCTCTCCACTTTCTTATATTCACTATTTCTCCCTTTTCGAAGTGCCCCAATCTCACATTCCTTCATCATTGATTGCTGTATTTCGCTATCACTCTTGTCCTCTATATGACTCGTGAGGATTAAACTTTCCAAACCCTCATTACTCATTGTGCCGTAGTTTAGATGTGGTACAGGGCTGAAATAATTGGTCATCCAGTGAGGATCGAACTCACTACTCAGTATTAACTGATTTAGCGAGACAAGCTTGTTAACCGTTTACCACGTCGAGGTGTCCAACTACCGGCAATAACATTTTACCAGTATTTATATTATTCGGACTATTGGCATCATCTTTGTTGCCATTTGTATGATGTTTCGGCCTATGCAAGCTCCGGCCTTCATCAGGTACTAGGAATTTCGAACCGAACCCTTTATTACAACCACTGGGGTATATGAACTCCATTCCTTGCGTAAGTCTCGATTGGAAGTTACTTGTTCACCACTGCTGTAGCCTGGTATTGAACTCACAACTCTAAGAGTAACATCAGGAACTAGCCAATGTCTACATCCACAAGGCCATGTGTCCTTGAGCACACATGGCCCAGTGAATGTAATAAAGGGTTCAGTTCGAAATTCCTAGCACATGAAGAAGGCCGAAGCGTACAACGACCGAAACGTCGTACAAATGGCAACAAATATGAGGACCGATTAATGCAAATACTGTAAATACTACCTCATCTCAGAAATATAGACAAATAGAATGATCTATTATTAAACGTCATACAAATGGCAACAAAGATGAGGACAATAGTCCGAATAATGTAAATACTGTAAATACTACCTCATCTCAGAAATATAGACAAATAGAATGATCTATTATTAAACGTCATACAAATGGCAACAAAGATGAGGACAATAGTCCGAATAATGTAAATACTGTAAATACTACCTCATCTCATAAATATAGACAAATAGAATGATCTATTATTAAACGTCGAACAAATGGCAACAAATATGCGGACAATAGACCGAATAATGTAAATACTGTAAATACTACCTCATCTCAGAAATATAGACAAATAGAATGATCTATTATTAAACGTCGAACAAATGGCAACAAATATGCGGACAATAGACCGAATAATGTAAATACTGTAAATACTACCACATCTCAGGAATATAGACAAATAATACAACTTTAATGAACAAAAAATGACCAGCAGTAAATTTTATCATTGAATTATTAACCATATATTTTATCTGTAGGATAATCTATATAATCGCGTTCACAATGTATTTAGATTTTGGTGTTAAATTAATTAACAGGCCGCAGAACGAAATCAACGTACCAAACTGAAAGTACTTTTTCATGACATCAACCCATACAGTATTCTATAATTGCTTGATATCTAACTTGTAAAGGAAGTCAGACTCTATTCCATATTATAACTTCAAGAAAGCTACTGTAGAAAACACATAAAACACCGCCTTAAATGACTATGACCGCACAAATACTAAGTATTGTATACTATGTATTCAGTTATGAAGATGTTGCTTCTATCTGCCTTTTCTACAAATATCTTTATAATTTCTCCTGTGACGAGCTTCATTCCCTGGTACCTCGCCCCCATGAATTTACTCCTGATTGGCGACTAGGTCCCACCATTTTAAATTAAGCAAATATATTAGTCAATTCTTCTCTAGTAGTTTCCTGCACTTAACGTCTGTGGAAATCCCTTCGCCATGATTGCTCCCATGACAGCTACAATCTCTAAAAGTTTAAATGCAAAGTCAATTGCCATCTTCTATTTCATTGTGTAGTATTTTTTGACGAAGTGTAGTTGATAGAAGAATGAATGACCACTTGGATCTGTTCTAGCCGATTGCTTTACGCGGAAACCGGAACACTGCTTCACTCGGGACTCCTTTCCCTGCGCACCGTAAACAATGGCACTTTCTCTCAAACACCGGTGTAACCTTCACGACTCGCAAAGACTCAACTACCGTGAAACCAGAAGTTGACTCTTTTTATGCGTCTACGGTCTCGGGTAAGAAACCGAGATTTCTCGCGTGTGACAGCCTCGCTTTCACCGATGACGCATTCGCCGTGTCATTTCAAAACTGCCTTGCATAAGCTCGCCTCGCAGTTCCATGACATCTACAGACAACCCGGCTTCTCTTGCTTCGACGAGGTAAGTCTCCACCATACATTGACTCCCGTCTCTGCCTTACCCTTTTTTTCAACATCACTTGTGTCGTTGTTTGTTTGTTTGTTTTTCTGGCTTCTTATTGTAAGCCTCTTCCTTCTTGGGGTCAGTCAGTTAGTCAGTTAAGTGCCATACGTGGTACACGCTTCGGCGATCATGTCTCGAAAAAGACATGACTGACTGGGCAGAAGATTTTCTATCCTGCTATTTAAACTATAGCTGAACGGAAGAAGAGTTGTATTGTATTAATCAGTAGTAATTAGTGGGGGATCAATTTCTTACTTCATAACAATAGAAAACCGATCCCCCACTTTATGCTCAGTGGAAGACTTAATCATGTTTCCAACTATTATATTCAGTCAGTCAGTTAAGTGCCATACGTGATACACTCTTTTGGCGATCATGTCTCGAAAGAGACATGACTGACTGGACAGAAGATTTTCTATCCTGCTCTTTAAACTATAGCTGAATGGAAGAAGAGATGTATTGTATTAATCAGTAGTAATTAGCTGGGGATCGGTTTTCTATTGTTATGAAGTAATAAATTGATCCCCCACTTTATGTCAAGTAGAAGACTTAATCATGTTTCCAACTATTATATTCAGTCAGTCAGTTAAGTGCCATACGTGATACACGCTTGGGCGATCATGTCTCGAAAGAGACATGACTGACTGGGCAGAAGATTATCCCGCAGTAGGTTGCCATTGCTTTCTGCGGTAGACTATAGAACCCAATCTGTCCTGCTATTTAACCCATAACTGGAAGGAAGAGACGGATTAATACCTTTCCCAAGGGTATTTGCGCGTAAGTGAATACAATGGATTCAACTGGAATTCGAACTCGGCTCCCCGGCTTCTCGTTCCGAGCCGATATCCACTGTACCACATTGGGGTAAATAGATTATAAAAAAATTAAAAAAACACTAAAAATAGAAATAATTTTTGAATAAAAATGGCAAAATTTGTCGGAACAGAATTCAAAATATGAATAAGCATTTCTTTTATCTTTTTGCGAAAACTGAATGTTACGACATCGATTGCTCGTCAGTCATTGGACAAGACCGTTCAGTAAATATAGTCGTCGGCGGAGGACAGATTTTGACTATTGTACCACAGGTTTGCTTTTATTTTGCATTCTTCTTTTTCATATGCCGTATCCATTCAGGGTGTAGACGATAATGGTCTTCCATTTTCCCCCTGTCCCTTGTCCCTTACTATTTGTGCTCTTAGGCAGTCAATCAGTTAATTGCCGTACGTAATACACGCTTGGGTGATCATGTCACGAAAGAGATATAAGTAACTGGAAAGAAGATTTTCCTGCAGTAGGTTGCCATTATTTTCTGCGTTAGATTGGTTGGCAACCAAGGCTATAGAACCCAATCTGTCCCGCTATTAAGGCGATAGTTAGAGTGTAGTTAATAACTTTCCCAAGGGAATTTGTGCGGAAGTGAATGCAATGAATTCAACTGGAATTAGACTTGGTATCTCTCGTAATTGTTTCAGTAAAATTATTCTGTAATCTTGGAATTATTTTGAACCTTTGTTCTCATCTTGGTTGATATAGGTGTTTTAATAAACACAACATTTCGACCAAATACCCTCTGGTCATCATCAGGTGTCCATAGATTGGCTGATGTGGATTATCTTGTTTATTATGGCAAAATATCCTGTGAAATCAATTATTGTTCTTTCATGTTAGATTTGGGTACTCTCACTACCAAGTACAAGGATCGAACTCATGACCACTAGATGATACTAACACATAATCCAGTAGTAAGAGTACCAACGGGAGATTGAGAAGGCGCAATCAATCACTTGTAGTTTCATTTCCGTGTCTGCTATCAGTACTGTATCATCTGCGTAACCTTAGGTTGTTTAAATTGTGACCTCCGATGGTGAATCCATGCATAAATTCTAGGGTCCTCAAAATATTCTCGTTGTACAAGTTAAACAGATCCGGTGAAATGACACATCCTTGTCTTACGCTCCTTTCTA
The DNA here is from genome assembly GCA_037127315.1 of Ascarosepion bandense. Classification (NCBI taxonomy): domain Eukaryota; kingdom Metazoa; phylum Mollusca; class Cephalopoda; order Sepiida; family Sepiidae; genus Ascarosepion; species Ascarosepion bandense. The sequence goes on along the minus strand of JBBBDQ010001626.1, from coordinate 819,155 downwards.
TCTTTGTATATCTGCTGAATTCGTTAGCATCAGCCACGAGGCTGGAAATTAAAACAGTTGTTTAAGACGATTCAACGCAAGCAGTTTTGCTTTGGAGACCTTAAAATTAATAAATAATTTCAAGCCTCAGTTAAAAATATGGCCTTTTTGAGATCATCTGTCAATCGGGTTTTCTGTTTAGACAGAAGTAAATAGTTGAGTTATCAAAATAGTTCGGACAAGAACAGTGCGGTTTCGTCAAAGACACTGGAACATGGAACATGGAACACCATATTTCTAATTAGGATGCTCTCTGAAAGGGCTATACCTGTGCTTTATTGATTATGCAAAGGCATTTGACAAAATACGCCACAAAGGATTGATGGAGATGCTTGACAGCCTTGACATATTTGGGAAAGACTTAACAGTAATCAAGAATCTTAACTGGCAGAAAACCTCTTGTATACGGACAGGTAACGAATTCAGCAGATATACAAAGATAGAAAGGAGCGTAAGACAAGGATGTGTCATTTCACCGGATCTGTTTAACTTGTACAACGAGAATATTTTGAGGACCCTAGAATTTATGCATGGATTCATCATCGGAGGTCACAATTTAAACAACCTAAGGTTACGCAGATGATACAGTGCTGATAGCAGACACGGAAATGAAACTACAAGACCTCCTACAGAAGTTACCTGAAGAGAGTGACAAGAAAGGACTAGAAATAAACTACAAGAAAACCGAATGCATGGTCATCAGTAAAAAAGGCAACCCAATATGCCAAATACAGGCGAGGAACTCTAAAATCAAGCAGGTACAAAAATTTAAATACCTGGGAAGTGTTCTAACAGAAGACGGAAAGTGCGGCACAGAGATCCGAAGACGAATTGGCATGGCGAAGGAAGTATTCCAGAAGTTGAGTAAAGTATTAAGAAACAGGACAATTTCGCTAGAAACAAAGAAGAGATTACTGGATTGCTATGTGATGTCGGTTCTTCAATATGGCAGTGAATACTGGACAATCTCATCAAAGATGAAGGAAAAATATGAAGCAACTGAAATGTGGTTCTACAGAAGGTTGCTGATATCATGGATATCATTTTAGAATTGACGGAAACAAAAAGGAAATTAATACTCAGCAACAGGAAGAGACAGCTAAAGTTCCTAGGACATGCAATGAAGAAAGAGGGTTTGGAGATCCTGATACTAACAGGGCCGATAGAAGAAAAAAAGATACAGGGAAAGCAACGGATAGCATATTTGAAGGACTTAATCAGGTGGATGATGGAACGGGGGTTGCATGGTGTAACAGGAAAAGAGCAACCAGGGATAGGCAGACGTGGAAAGCCATGATCGCCTACGTCCTGAAAGGACAACGAACATCGAAGAAGAATATATATGCCAACTGTTTATAAAAAAAATATAATGTGGATATAAAATGGGGGTCAATTCTATATTATAATCAATATATAAACTGATCCTCCTTTTTGTGGCCATGCTAATTTCTATACATTTATATTCTAGATTTATGGGCTTAAGCTAGTGAATGGCAGAGTGGGGTTTGGGTGGTGTAACAGGAGAAAGCGTGCTAAGAGCCAACAGGGATGTAGATACGTGGAAAGTCATGATCGCCTATTTCTTCTTCATGTACCGTGTCCCTTCAGGGCGTAGATGATCATAGACTTTTTACTTGCCCTTGTCCTTTGTCACACTCAGTATATTTCCCCTTGGTTTCTCTCCGAAATTCCACTCCACCACCCATTTGCTCAGGCCTAACAAATATATCTCGCTCTGCTTTGCCCTGTCTCTTTTTCTCTCTATCCATTCTTTGAGTTTTAGATTCTCCAGACCCTCTTTCCTCATTACGTGTCCCAGGAACCTCGACTGTCTCTTCTTGATGTTAAGTATATTTTTTCTCGTTTGCATCCTTACCAACCCGTAGTCGTTGCTCACTTGATTTTTCCATGATATCCTCAGCATCCTTCTGTAGAACCACATTTCTTCTGGCTGGTGATATCACATAGCAGTTCAGCACCATTTCCTTTGTTTCCAATGAGATTTTCCTGTCTCTCAATACTCTGGTTAGCTTTTGAAATTTTTTTAAAAATCGTTTCACCCCGAGCAAGGCATTCCACTGCCACTGTAGCGCAAGAGGTTACATAGGGAGTGATGAGGGAAAGGATGGTTAGATACAGGAAATGTCAGAAGGAGGGTGATAGACGGGTAAGGGTACCGAGAATGAGGGTTGGTTAGATGGCGAGAGTGTTTGAAAGAATGGATGCAAGTTAGTGTGTTAGGTGGTGTCTATTGTCCTTACACTTAAACTCCTGGAGATTGTAGCCGTCGGAGAAGCAGGCATGTGGAAGGGAATTCCACAGGCGGAAAGTGCGAGAAAAGAAGCTGTTGGAGTAGAAATTGCGGTTACATTTTATCGGTTTCACTGTGAAAGTGTGGGACCTAGTTGCCAATCTAGTATCTCGTGTAAATTCGTACCTAGGCGGCACCAATGACTTAAGTTCATCGGAGCAGAGGCCATGAAAGTACTTGTAGAAGAGGCACAGGGAAGCCACGTTACGTCGGTGAGAGAGTGGTTGCAGCCGGTCCGCCAAGACAGGATCGATCACGTTACAGATTCGATACAGATTCAAATGCGTCCTTGGCTATGCCAATGCGTCTTCAGATTTCAGTGCCGCAATTTCCAATTTCCATCCTAGGTCAGAACTCTTCCCAGGTATTTAAATTTATTTACTTGATTATTTTTAGTTTCTTCGACCTGTAGTTTGTATTTTTGGGGCTTCTTTTAGCTAAGGATTATAAATTCAGTTTCCTTGAAGTTTGTGCTCAGTCCTTCATTCTTGCGTTCTTATGAAAGTCTATCTCCAATTGACCTTAAAATTGTCAGAAACGTTAATAGATGAGCGATGTGACCCGAAAGAAGATGATTGGCATTAGAGAAAGAGTATATAGGAAAGATGAATTTCTGCTTTTCGCTCAAGAATCGACACGAACGTGGGGGTGGGCGAGAGCAACGCCAATGAGCAGGACTCAAATTGTGATTCCGGTTTCTTTGCCGGGCCGTCAAAGAGCCGATCTTGGCAGCAAGAAGAATATAAGTTGGGTTAGGTAATCCAAAGACATATCTTTTCTTGGGTTTAAAATCAGTTTTTGTCTTTGTTCCAACATTTTTTTTGCTTTGATTTTTCTTTTATGTCCTTCTTTTGCTTATTTTTTGTTTTTTTCTTTCTTTCTTCTTTTTTGTTTGATTTTAATTCATTGTTTTTTCTTTGTCCTTTTTTCTTTCTTTTTCATTCTTACTTTCTTTCATTTTGCATTATCTATTATATTTTTTGTTTATTTATTCATACTTATTTTAATTCATTTTTCTTTTTCTTTCTTTTTTCTTTTCTTTCTTTTTTTCCTTTATTTGTACATTTGTGTTTTCTTCTCCTTCCTGCATTTTGCGCATGCGCGCACACACACACACACACACACACACACACACACACACACACACACACACACACACACATATATATATATATCAGCATGCAGTGTGGGTATAGAAGAATCCAAAGGAGTATCCTCTACATACAGTGGTAGGATAACTCTCTAAGAGAGCTCTAAATATACATGTATATAAATACATATAGAGCAAATATAAGAAAAATTAAGACAGACACGTTATTTCATGGCGAATCGGAAGTATAGCCATCCGCAGACAGATCTGTTTCGCTGTATTACAGCTCATCAGTACGGCTTAGACTCCGGTCGCTTCCTAACCCAGGATTGCAACCCGACCGAATTGGCGTCAGTCGGTGATTCTACCCCTAGGCCACGAGTGTCCAGTAGAAGAAGGCAGGCTTTTTAGCGCGTATAAACACGCCCAATAGCTAGAGTGATCCAATTCATTATCGAATGAGCGGTGCGTAAATGCCGGAGTAGCTACTGTTTACAAAGTCTACCCCTTTTCCAGAGTGCTCAGTCAGGGTGTGAGAGCGTAAACACTATAGTCATGGACATGCTGTATATATATATATATATATATATATATATATATATGGACATATGTCAATTTTTCATTGCTACATGGAAATTTCTATGTTTCGAGATTAATTCTCATCATCAGGCAATGCTGGTCTGGTTGTGCAGACGATTTACATTCAAATGACAAATACTTTCGGTTTACTGTAAATGTATGTGGATGTTTTTTTTTGTGTGTGTGTGTGTGTTCGGCTAATCAGAATGGAGATTCACTTTGGGGTTTGACCTCGAGGAATTTACGTGCTAACCAACTTTTTTCCTCCTCTTTTTTCCTTTTTCCTTGACCCTATTCCCCTCTTGTCTGCTTTCCTTCGAATAAACCTCGAACTGCTATTTTTTCGCTACATCTATCAATTTACTGTAAAGTTTACTATCCTGATACAAAAGGGGGGGGGGGTTATTTAAAAAAAAAGGATAACTAACTTATTCTATCTTTGGCTTTATTTTTATGTTCATTTCTATTTTTACCTAATTCATCGGTGAGCATGTTATTTAATTTAGGTTTTATCCATTTTCTAATGTAACTAATTTAAAATGTCTACATATGACATTAATTTCGTTGCGTTTATTTAATAAATTGTTATTTTTAAGGGATCTAATAATAAATAGTTTTGCATATAAGCATAATGAACATGGTTCAGTTAAGGACTTACATGTTTTAGCTTCTCTTAGGATTTTCCATTTTATTTTGGCTGTCTTTTTTGTTTCCCTTAGGTACCAATGATATCTCGATAGGGATGTTCTATTTCTGTATTTGCTATTATTAAATGAAGAGGTGTACTGGTAAATTAGCTGCTTTAGAGTGTTTTTAGTGCTTCCTATATAGACTTTTATATTGTTTGGGTTTTCCTTCGCCCATATTTCGCATTGATATATTATCGATTCCGTCAAACACCTGTTTTCTAGCGGACAGCTTATGGGGTTTTTACAATTACATTTTTTCTCGTCTAAATTGTTATTTTCTGTTGTCTGGTTATTTTTACTAGTTTTGTTGAAGTTTTTAAAAATATTATTATTGTGGTTTTTATAATTTTTTCTAGATTATTCATACAGCTGTAACTTAATTTTATAGTGTTTCTATTAAAGATCTTACTAAGTGGATTTTTCTCCGTGAAGTGTTTCCTAATTAGCTCAAGGAATTTTCTTCCCAACCTACCATCAGTCATCTGGTTGTAAGGGGGTGTGTACCAGATGATTTTCCTATTCCTATTTTTTCTTCGTGGGTTGCTTTTCTTGTTTACATATTTAATATTTGCGTTTATGTAGCCACTATTTTTCAATGCAGTTTTATAAAAATCGCTATGTTTATTGAACACTTCCTCATTAGCCGAGTTCCTACTAATTCTGTATTCTATTGATGAGGGTATATGCTTGATGATAGACGGTGGGTGGTTAGATTTTGGGTGGATGTATAAAGGGTTTGTGTTTGGTTTTTTGTATGGTTGGTGTATATTTTTCTGTAGATCCAAAGTTACATCGAGGAAATCTACTTTTTTTTATCTTAGCTTTAACTGTTAATTTTAAATTTAGATTTTTAAACTCCTTATGTATCATTTTTCTAACCCTGTCTATTTTGAAGTTTGTGGTATTTCTTATTACTATAAGTCCGTCATCTCTATAAAGTCCAATGTCTTTAGTGTTCAGTTCCTTATAGGCTGTGAGATTATATAATATTAATAGTCCTACCAGATTTGAAGATTCTGCAGAATCCAGCGAACCCATCGTATATATTAAGCTCTATAATACTCATTATATTGAGAACTGTTCATAATAAAATAAATGCCAGAGAACTCAAGATATAAAAAAAACCTCGAGTCCTCTTCACTTGGAATTATATATATATATATACAGGATGTCCATAAAGTTCGTGTGCAGGTTAAACACTTTATAACTTAAATATAGTTATACATTTTTTTAAAGTGCACACAGGCTTTATAGACGCCACACACACACACACACACACACACACACACATATATATATATATATATATATATATATATATATTGTCACATACCTGTCGCGACAATAACCATCAAGATGTTTATATGTCGATCCGGTTATTTTGCATAGACAGATACTGGTTATCTGTCCCAGTTCATGACAAATAGACAATGATTCAAATAATAAAATAATAAAATAAGATTGCTGTTCGATTGGTAATCGAATTGCAATCTTTTCCCAGGTCTTCTTCAACATGGCCGCTGACAACAAATCAAGGATAAACGTTGAGACAATGTAATTTTGATATAAAATTTTAATGAATAAAGGTTTAAAAATAAAAATATAAAAAAAGAAATTTAAGTATGATTTATATGTTCAATGACCTGAACCTCAAAATTACTTTCGGATACCCAACGTGGTTGAAATATCAAATTACAATACCCAAAAGCAAATATGAACAAATACAGGCGATTAAGAATGCAAGATATTAACATACAATAAAATGAGAGGAAATCATATTAGTTGAACACTTGGTATGGTGTAGGTAGTAACATAATATTCATGGAAGTGTATGCGTGTTCTAACGTGGGTCTAATAACACGATAATCTATTTTTGTATCAGTTCATTCTCTCTTTCTTTTACTGTCTCTTTATGAATTACTCGGCTTTGCTTTCTTTTGCCTTTGAATAAATTGAACTCGTCGTACGAATTACATTACAACTTCTGTCAATTTCGTAGCTATCTCTTTCTTTCTTTCTTTCAATAAGTATGAATCAACATACAAATAATAATATAACTTCTTTCACTCTTCGTTGTTATATTTCTTTCTTTCTCTATACACGACACAGCTTCGTTTTCTTTCTTGTTTTAACGAATAAGAATTTATACACTTGGTCTTTTTCTTATCCGGAGTTGCTTAAGATAAAATGGATTCATTCACGCTATATTCTCAAAATGCGTTTTCCCTTCCTCCATCGTTCATTAGCGTTCAGCAAATCTGACTTGTCTTGTCAAGATTCAACCAGCAACTGACTAAAATTTTACTTTTGATTTCTCTTCCCACGTGATTTCTTTTGGCGCGAATTTTAACTCGTGCTGGTTCTACGACCTGCAACCGACTTCCATGTCTGATTTATTTCCTGTCTAGCTTTTATCTGAGTCAACTAGCCTTGACCTGCTATTTCAAAGCCAGCACTGGTCTTTCACGTGATCAACTCCTTGTTACCACGCAAAGACTATTCTCATATGCGTAGGTGCGTGTGTGTGTGCTGCTGTCTATATGTCCATAACACAATATATATATATATATATATATATATATATATATATATATACTACCGGCCATAATTATTAGGCCACTCCAGTCTTTTTTTAAAAAAATGATATATTTCATACCATTTTTAGTATTTATTGCTAAATGAAAATAAAACGTTTTTATTGTTATTATTACTTTGCAAAATTTTACAAGGCAAGGAAGCAAAGATGAACTCGTCCGAATCACCCTAAATTTTCTTCATTCTTTCATTGATGAAACTGCAATATAAGTAATTATTAAATATTTATAATTTCATTTGATGCCCATGTTATTGTGAAGTATTAACAAAAAAAAAAATTACAATTATTCACATGGCAATAAATACTAAAAAATAGTATGAAATAATTCATTTTTTTAAACACTGGGGTGACCTAATAATTATGGCCGGTAGTGTATATAAGTGTCGTCAAGTTCTGTGAAAACGTCCAGCATATCACGTAATTTATGCAAAACAATTGAAATTTTATATTAATTATTTTTTAATCTAGTTGATTTAAGTTATATTGTTTTTTTTCTTCCCTAAGAAAAGTAAGGGAGACATAAAAAGGACATTAAAATTGGTTAGATTTAAAATAAAAAATATACAAATCATCTCTCGATTTAGTGGGCTTACGTAGTGGAACCAACATAACAAATTTAGTCCGATGATGTTCAAAATGACGTAACGTTTAACATGAAAACATTTTTCATTTTGTCATAGATTTTCCTAATATATATATATATATATATATATATATATATATATATATTAGGAAAATCTATGACAAAATGGAAAATGTTTTTTCACCCACATAGACTTGCCCAGGAGATAATGAGAAGTTAGTTTTACATATACACACCTTCTTCCAATCTAGGGGTCCTTGTCAAATTCCAATGGAAAATCTGTAATGTGATCGATCCCGACTTAACATCCGCCCGTGCATTGAATACTGCTGCCATATCTGGTCTGATGCTCCTGCTATCCAACGGAGAATCTGTAATGTGATCGATCCCGACTTGGCAGCTCAGATGCAGTCACTTTCTCATCGGTGTTATGTGGCTTCCCTGTGTTTCTTCTACAAATACTTTCACGGCTTCTGCTCCTATGAACTTAGTTCACTGGTGTTCCCTATGTATGAATTTACTCGAGCCGCAACTCGGTCCAACCCTTTTACAGTGAAACCAATAAAATGTAAACACTATTTCTGCTCTAATAGCTTATTTTTACGCACTTACCGCCTGTGGAATTCCCTTCCATTTACTTGCTTTCCCGACAGCTACAATCTCCAAGAAGTTAAATGTAAAGTCAATAGTCATCTCCTATCTCACTAACCTGCATCTTCTCTCTCATGCTCCTTTCTCCATCCACTCCACTCTCATCAGTATTCTCTTCCTTCTATTACCCACTTCCTGACACGCCCTATAAGCTGACACTCTTTCTCATAACTTTCCTCCTATGTAAACCAATGCGTACCAGTGGCAGTAAACTGCCTTGCTTGGGGCGATTTGACTGTCTCTCTCTCTCTCTCTTTATATATATATATATATATATATATATATATATATATATATATATATCAGCATGCGGTGTGGGTATAGAAGAATCCAAAGGAGTATCCTCTACATACAGTGGTAGGATAACTCTCTAAGAGATCTCTAAATATATATGCATATAAATACATATAGATTCGTGTAAAATCGTTTGTAAAATAAAAACGGAAGCTAATGATATTTCGCCTGAAATAGGCCCAAACTTCCGATTCACTATGAACTAACGTGTCTGCAATACTTTTTCTTATATATATATATATATATATATATATATATATATATATATATATATTATGTTTTAGAACATGTACATAGTTTTTTCTATATATGTCCTCTACAATCATATGGTTGTTTCTAATTTGGGTATCCAACGTCTCATCAGGAAGAATGGGCAAGAACTGAAATCATCCGCTGTCTATATTTGGTTCATTGTTGTTGTGGGGTTGGTTGGGGTTATTGATAATAAAGGGAATATATCTTTCGTGTTGACCGTTAGATTTTTGAAGAACTTGGTGTTTAAATGCTAAATGGTTGATTAATGACATTAAATGTTTTGGACGTTGAAAAAATTCTTTCTTCGTTCTGTACTCACTCGGATATATATATATATATATATATATATATATATATATACAGCATTTGGGTGTGCGAAAAGAAAATCAATTCTTTAAAAGTTAGAAAATATCCCCTAATTAATAATGAGACTTTCATGTTAATCAATTCCCCCTAGGTCCGACAGAGACATCACTAGTGTGCAGCGTGTTGCAGCGGGAGAATAAAAAACGTAAAGGGCATGTCGAAATAAGGATGAGATTCAAGTAGATAAAAGATGGCAATTGACGTTGCAATTAAACTTTTGGATATTGTAGCGACCAGGGAAGCAAGCAAACAGTAGGGAGTTCCACAAACGGGTATTTCGAGAAAAGAAACACTTAGAGTAGAAGAGACAGGTACATTTAACTATTTCGACGGTGAAAAGGTGGGAACTTGATGCCAATCTCGTCAGTCAGTTAAGTGCTATACGTGATACACGCTTTGGGCGATCATGTCTCGAAAGAGACATGACTGACTGGACAAAAGATTATCTCGCTTAAAGGTTGCCATTGCTTTCTGTGGTTGTCAGCCGAGGCTATAGAACCCAATCTGTCCCGTTGACTCATATCTAGAGAGGGGAAGAGATATATAATTAAGTAGTAATTAGCGGGGGATCAGTTTATTACTTCATAACAATAGAAAACCTGTCCACCACTTTGTGCCCAGTAGAGGCCTTAATCATGTTTCCAACTATTCAGTCAGTCAATAAAGTGCCATACGTGATATACGCTTTCGGCGATCATGTCACAAAAGAGACAAGACTGACTGGGCAGAAGATTATCCTACAGTAGGTTGCCAATACTTTCTGCGGTAGACTGGTTGCTAGCCAAGGCTATAGAGCTCAATCTGTCCTATTATATACTTCATAACTGGAGGGAGGAGACGGATTAATATTTTTTTTTTTTAATCATTTCACCCCAAGCAAGGCATTCCACTGCCACTATTGCGTTTGGGGCTACATAGGGGAAGGTAAATAGAAAGAGTGGTTAGATATAGGAAATGTCAGAAGTGGGGGTGATAGATAGATGGGTGGGTGGGAAGAGTGTTTGAAAGAATGGAAGCGAGTTAGTTTGTTAGGAGGTGTCTATTGACCTTAATATATTGACCTTAATATATTTCCCAAGGTTAATTGTGCGTAAGTGAACGCAAGAAACTCAACTGGAATTCGAACTCCCCCCACCCATTTGTTATTCTGTGCTGATATCCACTTCCCTACGTAACATGCGATCTGCGAAGTAAGAATAAATGCAGTTGCCCTGAAAAATACCAGTAGAAAAAATAGAGAAGCCACATCACGTTGGTGAGAAAGTGATTTTAGCCGAGCTGCCAAGTCAGGATCAGTTATATTGCAGATCCTGCTTTGGATTTTTTTCACACTCCACCCACGTCTATTGAACAGGTGAAGAGGCCCATCCCTTGTTCCTTGTTTAGGATGTGCTTTCCGGCTTTCTCTTTTCAAATCTTTTCACCCTTTTTTTTTCAATTGGAGTAGATAGACTAAACTATCGCCTGGTTCACACTCCACCCACGTCTATTGAACAGGTGAAGAGGCTCATCCCTTGTTCCTTGTTTAGGATGTGGTTTCCGGCTTTCGGCTTTCTCTTTTCCAATCTTTTCAATTTTTTTCTTTTTTTTCAATTCGAATAGATAGACTAAACTATCGCCCGGTTCACACTCCACCCACGTCTATTGAACAGGTGAAGAGACTCATCCTTTGTTCCTTGTTTAGGACGTGGTCTCCGCCTTTCTCTTTTCCAATCTTCTCACTCCTACGTAGCCCCCTGCGCTTCAGTGGCGTTACCGCCTTGCTCGGGGTGATATGATTAAAAGAAAAAAAAAACTTCAAGTACCCATTCTCTCATAGTGTTTTTATCGCTTTGCCTGGGATGGAGGCTTCAGAAACACCTCTTTTCATTTTCACGACCCTTAACCAGTAAATAAGAAATTGTGATCTCTTGAGTAGAGACAAACATTCAACAGACGTGTAAGTAGAGAATAAAAGGCAACAAAAAATAAAACAAAAAAAAAAAAAAGAAAATGGCTCGTGTATGGAGACACATACCAAGGCCATATTGTTGAAAACAGCTACCGATATCTTACAACCAATAAGTGCCAAAAAAAACATAAAATAAAATAAAAACAATTCGAAAATATTCTCATTCTTCGACAGATTACAAATTTTGCTGGTAACGTCCGACGTGTTTGAATCACTTTGTCAACGAAACAACCGATTCCTAGCCGAAGTCAGTTGTTATTAGAAGGTAGCTAACTAATGGGTTTTCTGCGCATGCGCCTAAGCAACCAGGTCTCGGTAAAGGAGCCAATCGAAACTGTCAGATATTATTCCACCATTTTTTTCCGTTTGGTTTCTCCTTCTGGGCCTTATCTCATGTGTGTATTTGGACGAACAGGCAGAACAAACTGATTATTCATTGTTTTTTCTGTATTTTTACTATTCGCTTCAGCCAGATGCTCTCTTTCAGTTTATACCTTATAATATTTATACTCACTTCTCTTTCCTTTTGATGTCTCTACCTTTTTTTTTCTTCTTCTTATGTTTCCCATAACAATCCAGGCAATTTCTTGTAATTTTCTTGGCTAGTTTTTGTCATTCAACTAATTTTGCTTTCTCGTTCATTTTTAGTTTTTCTGCTATTTCTGTGGCAGAAATATTTATTTATTCTGCATTCGTTTCTAGTATATTTTTATTTTATCGACTAATTCATTCATTCATTCATTCATTCATTCTTCTTCTTCCCATTCGTGTCTTTTCTCTTTGTTTTGTTTTTACTTTTTACTTTGGTAATAAATTTGTTTCTGTAGTCCCCATTGTATTCTGACTTATCTGCTCAAATAGATTCGGTTCATTTGCACTCTTTCTTCTTCTTCTTCTTCTCCTTCTTTTTTCTTTTTCTTCTTTTTCTTCTTCCTCTTCTTCTTTTACTTCTTCTTTTTCTTCCTCTTCCTCTTCTTCTTTTTGTTCTTTTTGTTCTTCTTTTTTCTTCTTCTTTCTCTTCTTTCTCTTCTTTTTCTTTTTCTTCTTTTTCTTCTTCTTCTTCTTCATTTTTCTTCTTTTGGCTTTTTTCTTCTTTTTCTTTTTCTTCTTTTTACTTCTTCTCCTTTTCCTTTTTCTTCTTTTTTCTTCTTATTCCTCTTCTTTTTCTTCTTCTTCTTCTTCTTCTTCTTCTTTTTCTTTTTCCTCTTCTTTTTCTTCTTATTATTATACAGTTCTACACGGCGTCTGTTTCCGTCTTTGCACTCGTCTCATCATTAGTTTATTATTATTATTATTGTTAAACAATTATAATCATTTTCTTTTTTCTTTCTTCTTCAATTCTAAAATTCCCTCTTTTTACTTTCGTCTCACTTTTCACATAGTTATTTGCTATTATTATTATTATTATTATTATTATTATTATTATTATTATGTCATTTTTCAACATAATTTGATTTCTGCTATGATCGCACTACCTACCAAGTCTGTGGAAAGACCTAACTAAGGCTGCTCGTGGTGTTTTGTTATGACTGTATTTCATGTTTTTTATCTTTTATAACATTGCATATCGTTCAGTCACGTGCTATACGTGAAACATCCTTGGGCGATCATGTCTCGAAAGAGACATGACTGACTGGGCAGAAGATTATCCCGCAGTACGTTGCCATTGCTTTTTGCTGTAGTCTGGTTGCCAGCCAAGGTTATAGAACCCAATCTGTCCTGCTATTTAACCCATAACTGGAGGGAAGAGACGGATTAATACTTTTCCCAAGGGTATTTGTGCGTAAGTGAATGCAATGGATTCAAATGGAATTCGAACTCGGCTCCCCAATTTCTCGTTCCGAGCCGATATCCACTGCACCACAACGCACATCCTTATCGCACATGCATATGTGCGATAAAATTTCTCCTGTGTGTGAGCTTAACAATACAATTTTTTGTATATCCCTTAAGCTAGGGATTCCAGGGATTCTTTCAGTCTTGCTTGCTCCATTTTTCATCATTCCAAGTGCACCTACTATTACTGGTACTATTCTTGTTTTCAATTACCACATTTTTTTTTCTATTTCAATTTCCAGGTCTTTATATTTTGATAGCTTTTCAAATTCATTGGTTGCTATGTTACAATCCGCTGAACAAGCCATAACAATCAAGAGGCATGTTTTTTCTTTTTGGTTTTTAAGAATAATGTCAGGCCTGTTTGCTTCAATTTTTCTGTCTGTGCTGATGATGCAATCCCATAAAATAGTGACATCTTCTATGAGGGTTGATGTTCATATCAGTGTTTGTTTACATATTTTCCATAGTGTTTGCACATTGTCTGGTGTAAATGTTGCCCCACTCTATCGTAACGATTTTCATATTCATTTGGAGCAAGTACAGAACATCTTGAGTCTATTGTTTCTTGGTATTTATCACAAAACCTTCATTTTGGATCCACATTATTAATGATGAATATTTGTCTAAAAGTCTTTAGTAAAAAGACATTGGTCTTTCACTGTAAGGAAAAAAAAGCCTTCAGTTTCAGACTTTAATTCATATGCACGTAACCATCGTTGAGTATTAACATTATCAACATTGGGATTATTAGCCTCGTTGTGGATATTGGCCATGCAGAGGTTTGTCCTGCCAGCGTTGTTTCATCTGTTCAAGAGCTTTATCCTTTGCTTTCTTTTTCATATTTTTTACAGGGATATTTTATTCTTGGTTTCTGTTTTCCTTTTTTACAGTATCTACTAAATGTAAATCTTGTTTCTATTTACTTCCTTCTTTTATTATTCAATGTTTTTTTCTTTCTGTATTGCATGTAGTGATGTCTTGTTATGTCTTGTTATGGCTTCATTTCCTCCTTTGCTGTTCTACTTCCGGTAACATCACTGGTTCTTATTGTGTGGTCTGTACTTATCAAGACATTTTTTTTATATTTCTCTTAAGCCAGGGTTTCCAAGGATTTTTTTCCAATGTGTTGTATTTCTTTTTTAATCATTCCAAGCTCACCTACTATCACTGATACTATTCTTGTTTTCAATTTTTCCATTTGTTCTGTTTCAATTTCCAGGTCTTTTTTACTTTGATAATTTAAAGAAATTCCTTGTTTTGTGATGTTTGGTCCCGATTGTTTTGTCCCAGAAAATTGTTACAGATCTCATCAGTGTAATACAATTCTGATTGGTGTTCATACTAATTACTTACCCTTTATTATTATGTCATTTGTCATCATATTTCGATTTCTGCTATGGTCGCACTACCTACCAAGTCTGCGGGAAGACCTAAGACAGGTCGTGGCGTGTTGTTATGGCTCCATTTCATGTTTTTTGTTATTCCCCTAACATACCTAGCGTTACATAGACATTTCTCCTTAGTGTGTGGACTGTACTTAACAAGACAATTCCTTTGTATATCTATTAAGCAGGGGTTTCCAGGGATTCTTTCAATGTGTTTTTTGTTCCATTTTTTATCATTCCAAGTGCACCTGCTATCATTGGTACGATTCTTGTTTTCAATTTCCACATTTTTTCTATTTCAATTTCCAGGTCTTTATATTTTGACATGAATACGATCTGCTGCGCAAGCCATATCAATCAGTAGGCAAGTTTTTTTCCTTTAAATTTTTGGCAATAATGTCTAGCTTATTTGCTTCATCTTCCAGATTATGGGATTACATAATATTTACAGAGTTCTGACATTATCTATTTCTGTTACCGGTGCTCCAAAATTTAAAATTAAAAACCCCGATGGATATTTATACAAGGGGTAATACTATTTACAAAACTAAACAAAAATAATATTAGTAATAACACTCCCCCAATCTTTAATCGTGACAGAAATATTAGTTTGCTGGGGAAATTTTAGCGGGGCGTGTAAAAATTAGTCACTCATTCAACCATACACACAATCACGCGCCCATCCAAACAAAATACGAAATACAAACACTCAAAAACGAAATTTGGCCCGCATCTACCAGGGAACTAACATTTCTAGCCACTCAACAGGGAAGGGATGGCGAATACCTAGCCGAGGGAGTAGCACCAGCTAAGTGTTGGACAGTTTGGTACTTGTGTATACTGGTGAGACACCCATGGGCCAACCAATTTTATAGTTCTCCAATAGAAGGCTTAACCAATCAGGAGGCTCAAAATATTCAAATCGACGTGTATAAAAAGCGGCAATATTTTTCCGTGTATTGGTGATAAAAATCTGATTCAGGAAAGTGTCTGATTCGGGAGTGTTAATCTTTGACATTCATTCAATGAACAGATTACGTGCAGCGAGGGTACTCTATATCCATAAACTATGACAGACATGGTCAACAGACACAAAGAGCAGACTCAATATCCATAAACGTTACCAGCATTATCAAAATTATAAAAAGATGCCAAGAGCATACTGTGTATCCACGAACGTTACCAATATTATCTCGGCAGAACCTTTAAACAGATGCAAAGAAGATACACTATATCCATGAATATTACCAACATTATTTCGGCAGAACCTCCAAACAGATGCCAAGATGATACTTTATATCTATGAACAATACCAATATTATTTTGGCAGAACCTCCACAGAGATGCCAAGAGGATACTCTATATTTATGAACGTTACCAACATTATCTCGGCAAACCCTCCACACAGATGCCAAGAGAATACTCTCTATCCATGAACGTTATCAACATTATCTCTGTAGAACCTCCAAACAGATGCCAAGTAGATACTCTTATCTATGAATATTACCATTATCTCGACAGAACCTCTAAACAAATGACAAAGATGATGCACCTTATCCATGAACAATACCAACATTATCTCGGCATAATCTCCAAACAGATGCAAAAATGATACACTTTATCCATGAATATTTCTAGGATTTACTTTCAGTAATGAGATCCCGCGTAGAAGGTATCATGAAGGTAATTAGACAACTAGAATATTTTTAGAGAAATCGAAAGGATCAAGAAGGTAAGCAGAGCATTCGAAAGGATCAAGTCTACAATAAGAAAATTAGAAAGGATCAAGTGTACAATTAGAGAAATAGAATGGATCAAGTATACAATTAGAGAATTAGAATGGATCAAGTATACAATTAGAGTATTAGAAATGATCAATTTTACAATTAGAGAATTAGAAAGGATCATGTGTACAATTAGAGAATTAGAAAGGATCAAGTATACAATTAGAGAATTAGAAAGGATCAAGTATACAATTAGAGAATTAGAATGAATGAAGTATACAATTAGCGTATTAGAAAGGATCAAGTCTACAATTAGAGAATTAGAATGGATCAGATATACAATTAGAGAATTAGAATGGATCAAGTATACAATTAGAGTATTAGAAATGATCAATTTTACAATTAGAGAATTAGAAAGGATCATGTGTACAATTAGAGAATTAGAAAGGATCAAGTATACAATTAGAGAATTAGAAAGGATCAAGTATACAATTAGAGAATTAGAATGAATGAAGTATACAATTAGAGTATTAGAAAGGATCAAGTCTACAATTAGAGAATTAGAATGGATCAGATATACAATTAGAGAATTAGAATGGATCAAGTATACAATTAGAGTATTAGAAATGATCAATTTTACAATTAGAGAATTAGAAAGGATCATGTGTACAATTAGAGAATTAGAAAGGATCAAGTATACAATTAGAGAATTAGAAAGGATCAAGTATACAATTAGAGAATTAGAATGAATGAAGTATACAATTAGAGTATTAGAAAGGATCAAGTCTACAATTAGAGAATTAGAATGGATCAGATATACAATTAGAGAATTAGAATGGATCAAGTATACAATTAGAGAATTAGAATGAATGAAGTAAACAATTAGAGTATTAGAAAGGATCAAGTCTACAATTAGAGAATTAGAATGGATCAGATATACAATTAGAGAATTAGAATGGATCAAGTATACAATTAGAGTATTAGAAATGATCAATTTTACAATTAGAGAATTAGAAAGGATCATGTGTACAATTAGAGAATTAGAAAGGATCAGATATACAATTAGAGAATTAGAAAGGATCAAGTATACAATTAGAGAAATAGAATGTATCAAGTGTACAATTATAGTATTTAAAAAGGATCAAGTATACAATTAGAGAATTAGAAAGGATCAAGTATACAATTAGAGAATTAGAATGGATCAAGTATACAATTAGAGAATTAGAATGAATGAAGTATACAATTAGAGAATTAGAAAGGATCATGTGTACAATTAGAGAATTAGAATGGATCAGACATACAATTAGAGAATTATAAAGGATCAAATATACAATTAGAGAATTAGAAAAGATCAAGTATACAATTAGAGAATTAGAATGGATCAAGTATACAATTATAGAATTAGAATGGATCAAGTATACAATTATAGAATTAGAATGGATCAAGTTTACAATTAGAGAATTAGAAAGGATCAAGTATACAATTAGAGAATTAGAAAGGATCCAGTCTACAATTAGAGAATTAGAAAGAATCAAGTACACAATTAGAAAATTAGAATGGATCAAGTATACAATTAGAGAATTAGAATGGATCAAGTATACAATTAGAGTATTAGAAAAGATCAATTTTACAATTAGAGAATTAGAAAGGATCATGTGTACAATTAGAGAATTAGAAAGGATCAAGTATACAATTAGAGAATTAGAAAGGATCAAGTATACAATTAGAGAATTAGAATGGATCAGATATACAATTAGTGAATTAGAAAGGATCACGTATACAATTAGAGAAATAGAATGTATCAAGTGTACAATTAGAATATTTAAAAAGGATCAAGTATACTATTAGAGAATTAGAAAAGATCAAGTATACAATTAGAGAATTAGAAAGGATCAAGTATACAATTAGAGAATTAGAAAGGATCAAGTCTACAATTAGAGAATTAGAATCAATGAAGTATACAATTAGAGTATTAGAAAGGATGAAGTCTACAATTAGAGAATTAGAATGGATCAGATATACAATTAGAGAATTATAAAGGATCAAATATACAATTAGAGAAATAGAAAGGATCAAGTATACAATTAGAGAATTAGAATGGATCAAGTATACAATTAGAGAATTAGAATGGATCAAGTATACAATTAGAGAATTAGAATGGATCAGATATACAATTAGAGAATTAGAATAGATCAAGTATACAATTAGAGTATTAGAAATGATCAATTTTACAATTAGAGAATTAGAAAGGATCATGTGTACAATTAGAGAATTAGAAAGGATCAAGTATACAATTAGAGAATTAGAAAGGATCAGATATACAATTAGAGAATTAGAAAGGATCAAGTATACAATTAGAGGAATAGAATGTATTAAGTGTACAATTAGAGTATTTAAAAAGGATCAAGTATACAATTATAGAATTAGAAAAGATCAAATATACAATTAAAGAATTAGAAAGGATCAAGTATACAATTAGAGAATTAGAAAAGATCAAATATACAATTAAAGAATTAGAAAGGATCAAGTATACAATTAGAGAATTATAAAGGATCAAATATACAATTAGAGAATTAGAAAAGATCAAGTATACAATTAGAGAATTAGAAAAGATCAAGTATACAATTAGAGAATTAGAAAGGATGAAATATACAACTAGAGAATGAGATAGGGTCAAGTATTTAATGAGAGAATCAGAATGAATCAAGTATACAATTAGAGAATTAGAAATTATCAAGAACGTAAGAGAAATAGAAACGATTAATAATACAATGAATAATTTAAAAACAGGAAAATAAGTGATGAATTTTAAAAACTGAAAAAGATAATAGAACTGTAGAGGACTAAGATGATAATTAGAGAATAAGAAAGGATAAAAAATATAATTATTAGGTTGTCCCAAAAGTTCGTAAGCACTTACGAAATGGTTCGATCTGGTTCAGCACAATCGAGACAAGCGATGGGTTCAGAAATGGCAAGAGACACCTACGGTTCCAAAACAAGATCTATTCGGCAAGAAAGGCATGTTGTGCGTTTGGTGGAACTTTGAGTTGGTTCCAAATGGTCATGCTATCAGTGCCAAACTTTACTGTCAGCAACTTGAGCGGGTCTATGAAAAATTGAAGCAAAAGTACCCGGCTCTGATCAACCGAAAGTGCGCTTTGATGCAGCATGACAATGACAAGCCACACACCGCCAGGAAGACCAAAGACAAGTTTGAAAAGCTGGACGGCGTTGAGGTTCTGGCACATCCACCCTACAGTCCTGGCTGTGCTCCATCAGATTACGGCCCTTTCTACTCAATGCAACACTTTCCGATTCGACTCGTTTGATGAAGTCGAGGAAGCATGTCAAGAATTCTTTGATTCGAAGCCGGCTGAATGGTACTTTGACCAGATCCGAAAGCTTGCAGATCGATGGCAGAAATTCTTCGAAAATGATGGTCTTTATTTTGAGCAATATTTTTTGTTGTTTTTGCGAGTAAAAGTTCAATTTTTTCAAGTGTTTTCTGGCAACCTTAGATTACTTGGCGAGTAAAATTTAAATTTTTTGCAAGTGTTTACGAACTTTTGGAACAACCTAGCAGAAAATTAGAAAGAATAAAGACCATAAGATAACAAGATAATCAAAATGACCATTAGAGAATTGGAATGGTAAAGAAAGAAATTATTAAAGTTTAAGAGGATAACATTAATTAACGTTAATTAGAGATCTGACTAGTATCAAATATATTATTAGAATTGACCAAGAATATAGAGAAAATGGGATGGTTACAATAATAAGAGAACTACAAATTTTCAAGAATATTATTAATGAATTAGAAAGAATGAAGAAGTCAATTACTGAAAAGTAACTGAAACGCACCCGAATCGAGCTGCATGTGTAATGCTCCTCATGCCAGTGACATTTCCACCGAGCTTCTCTACAGCATATCATTTCATTGAGTGAAGAAGATAACTGAAGAATTAGAAAAGATCAAGAGTCTAATATTGATGACTAAAACGGATCAAGAATGTAATTAGAGGCTTAAATAAAATCTAGAAGATACTTAGAGAACAAGTCATTTTCAAGAATATGATTAGATTACTATAAAGCATCCTGAAGGTAATGAGAGAATTAGAAAACGATCAAGGACACAATTTGATGAATAAAATGAACCATGAAGTAATGAGAAAACTGGAATTGTTCAAGAATATTTTTAGAGAATTCAAAATGCTTATAAAGGTAATTAAAGAACAAGACATATACAAGTATATTTTGAAAAGCTTAAAAAGATTATAAACGTGATTAGAGAACAAGAAGTATTTAAGAATATTTTAGAGAACACAAAAGGATCATTAAGTTAATTTGAGAACAAGAAGTATTCAAGAATATTTTAGAGAACAGAAAAGGAACATTAAGTTAAATAGAGAACAAGAAGTATTCAAAAATATTTTAGAGAACACAAAAGGATCATTAAGTTAATTTGAGAACAAGAAGTATTCAAGAATATTTTAGAGAACACAAAAGGATCATTAAGTTAATTTGAGAACAAGAAGTATTCAAGAATATTTTAGAGAACACAAAAGGATCATTAATTTAAATAGAGAACAAGTATTCAAGTGTATTTAGAGAAAACAAAAGGATCATTAAGTTAATTTGAGAACAAGAAGTAAACAAGAATATTTTAGAGAACACAAAAGGATCATGAAGTTAAATAGAGAACAAGAAGTATTCAAGAATATTTTAGAGAACACAAAATGATCATTAATTTAAATAGAGAACAAGAAGTATTCAAGAACATTTAGAGAACACAAAGGATAATTAAGTTACTTTGAGTACAAGAAGTATTCAAGAATATTTTAGAGAACACAAAAGGATCATTAAGTTAAATAGAGGACAGGAAGTATCCAAGAATATTTTAGAGAACACAAAATGATCATTAAGTTAATTAGAGAATAAGAAATATTCAGGAATATTTTAGAGAACACAAAATGATCATTAATTTAAATAGAGAACAAGTATTCAAGTGTATTTAGAGAAAACAAAAGGATCATTAAGTTAATTTGAGAACAAGAAGTAAACAAGAATATTTTAGAGAACACAAAAGGATCATGAAGTTAAATAGAGAACAAGAAGTATTCTAGAATATTTTAGAGAACACAAAAGGATCATTAAGTTAATTTGAGAACAAGAAGTATTCAAGAACATTTTAGAGAACACAAAAGGAACATTAAGTTAATTTGAGAACAAGAAGTATTCAAGAATATTTTAGAGAACACAAAATGATCATTAATTTAAATAGAGAACAAGAAGTATTCAGGAATATTTTAGAGAACACAAAAGGATCATTAAGTTAATTTGAGAACAAGAAGTATGCAAGAACATTTTAGAGAACACAAAAGGATCATTAAGTTAATTTGAGAACAAGAAGTATTCAAGAACATTTAGAGAACACAAAGGATAATTAAGTTACTTTGAGTACAAGAAGTATTCAAGAATATTTTAGAGAACACAAAAGGATCATTAAGTTAAATAGAGGACAGGAAGTATCCAAGAATATTTTAGAGAACACAAAATGATCATTAAGTTAATTAGAGAATAAGAAATATTCAGGAATATTTTAGAGAACACAAAATGATCATTAATTTAAATAGAGAACAAGTATTCAAGTGTATTTAGAGAAAACAAAAGGATCATTAAGTTAATTTGAGAACAAGAAGTAAACAAGAATATTTTAGAGAACACAAAAGGATCATGAAGTTAAATAGAGAACAAGCAGTATTCTAGAATATTTTAGAGAACACAAAAGGATCATTAAGTTAATTTGAGAACAAGAAGTATTCAAGAACATTTTAGAGAACACAAAAGGATCATTAAGTTAATTTGAGAACAAGAAGTATTCAAGAACATTTTAGAGAACACAAAAGGAACATTAAGTTAATTTGAGAACAAGAAGTATTCAGGAATATTTTAGAGAACACAAAAGAATCATTAAGTTAATTTGAGAACAAGAAGTAAACAAGAATATTTTAGAGAACACAAAAGGATCATTAATTTAAATAGAGAACAAGAAGTAAACAAGAATATTTTAGAGAACACAAAAGGATCATTAAGTTAATTTGAGAACAAGAAGTATTCAAGAATATTTTAGAGAACACAAAATGATCATTAATTTAAATAGAGAACAAGAAGTATTCAAGAACATTTAGAGAACACAAAGGATAATTAAGTTACTTTGAGTACAAGAAGTATTCAAGAATATTTTAGAGAACACAAAAGGATCATTAAGTTAAATAGAGGACAGGAAGTATCCAAGAATATTTTAGAGAACACAAAATGATCATTAAGTTAATTAGAGAATAAGAAATATTCAGGAATATTTTAGAGAACACAAAATGATCATTAATTTAAATAGAGAACAAGTATTCAAGTGTATTTAGAGAAAACAAAAGGATCATTAAGTTAATTTGAGAACAAGAAGTAAACAAGAATATTTTAGAGAACACAAAAGGATCATTAAGTTAAATAGAGAACAAGAAGTATTCAAGAATATTTTAGAGAACACAAAAGGATCATTAAGTTAATTTGAGAACAAGAAGTAAACAAGAATATTTTAGGGAACACAAAAGGATCATTAAGTTAAATAGAGAACAAGAAGTATTCAAGAATATTTTAGAGAACACAAAAGGAACATTAAGTTAAATAGAGAACAAGAAGTATTCAAGAATATTTTAGAGAACACAAAAGGATCATTAAGTTAATTTGAGAACAAGAAGTAAACAAGAATATTTTAGGGAACACAAAATGAACATTAATTTAAATAGAGAACAAGAAGTATTCAAGAATATTTTAGAGAACACAAAAGGATCATTAAGTTAAATAGAGAACAAGAAGTAATCAAGAATATTTTAGAGAACACAAAAGGATCATTAAGTTAAATAGAGAACAAGAAGTATTCAAGAATATTTTAGAGAACACAAAAGGATCATTAAGTTAATTTGAGAACAAGAAGTATTCAAGAATATCTTAGCGAACACAAAAGGATCATTAAGTTAATTTGAGAACAAGAAGTAAACAAGAATATTTTAGGGAACACAAAATGAACATTAATTTAAATAGAGAACAAGAAGTATTCAAGAATATTTTAGAGAACACAAAAGGATCATTAAGTTAATTTGAGAACAAGAAGTATTCAAGAATATTTTAGAAAACACAAAAGGATCATTAAGTTAATTTGAGAACAAGAAGTAAACAAGAATATTTAAGGGAACACAAAAGGAACATTAAGTTAAATAGAGAACAAGAAGTATTCAAGAATATTTTAGAGAACACAAAAGGATCATTAAGTTAAATAGAGAACAAGAAGTAATCAAGAATATTTTAGAGAACACAAAAGGATCATTAAGTTAATTTGAGAACAAGAAGTATTCAAGAATATCTTAGCGAACACAAAAGGATCATTATGTTAATTTGAGAACAAGAAGTAAACAAGAATATTTTAGGGAACACAAAAGGAACATTAAGTTAAATAGAGAACAAGAAGTATTCAAGAATATTTTAGAGAACACAAAAGGATCATTAAGTTAATTTGAGAACAAGAAGTAAACAAGAATATTTTAGGGAACACAAAAGGAACATTAAGTTAAATAGAGAACAAGAAGTATTCAAGAATATTTTAGAGAACACAAAAGGATCATTAAGTTAATTTGAGAACAAGAAGTAAACAAGAATATTTTAGGGAACACAAAATGAACATTAATTTAAATAGAGAACAAGAAGTATTCAATAATATTTTAGAGAACACAAACGGATCATTAAGTTAAATAGAGAACAAGAAGTAATCAAGAATATTTTAGAGAACACAAAAAGGATCATTAAGTTAATTTGAGAACAAGAAGTAAACAAGAATATTTTAGGGAACACAAAAGGAACATTAAGTTAAATAGAGAACAAGAAGTATTCAAGAATATTTTAGAGAACACAAAAGGATCATTAAGTTAATTTGAGAACAAGAAGTAAACAAGAATATTTTAGAGAACACAAAAGGATCATTAAGTTAATTTGAGAACAAGAAGTAAACAAGAATATTTTAGGGAAGACAAAATGAACATTAATTTAAATAGAGAACAAGAAGTATTCAAGAATATTTTAGAGAACACAAAAGGATCATCAAGTTAAATAGAGAACAAGAAGTAATCAAGAATATTTTAGAGAACACAAAAGGATCATTAAGTTAATTTGAGAACAAGAAGTATTCAAGAATATCTTAGCGAACACAAAAGGATCATTAACTTAATTTGAGAACAAGAAGTAAACAAGAATATTTTAGGGAACACAAAAGGAACATTAAGTTAAATAGAGAACAAGAAGTATTCAAGAATATTTTAGAGAACACAAAAGGATCATTAAGTTAATTTGAGAACAAGAAGTAAACAAGAATATTTTAGGGAACACAAAATGAACATTAATTTAAATAGAGAACAAGAAGTATTCAAGAATATTTTAGAGAACACAAAAGGATCATTAAGTTAATTTGAGAACAAGAAGTAAACAAGAATATTTTAGAGAACACAAAAGGATCATTAAGTTAAATAGAGAACAAGAAGTATTCAAGAATATTTTAGAGAACACAAAAGGATCATTATGTTAAATAGAGAACAAGAAGTATTCAAGAATATTTTAGAGAACACAAAAGGATCATTAAGTTAAATAGAGAACAAAAAGTAAACAAGAATATTTTAGAGAACACAAAAGGATCATTAAGTTAATTTGAGAACAAGAAGTATTCAAGAATATTTTAGAGAACTCGAAAGGATCATCATAAAGGCAATTGAGGAAAACATTTTCAAGAATATTTTTAAAGAAATCGAAATTATCGTAAAGGGATATAGAGAACAAGAAAATTTAAAAATTATTAGAGAACTCAAAAGGATGAAAGTGTGTTTAGAGAACAAGAAAATTTCAAGAATACTTTTAGAGGACACGAAATGATCATAAAATTGTTTAGAGAATAGAAATTTTTTTTTTTTTGGAGAGCGCAATTCCTTTTCCAGCCGTGTCTTTTTAATTCACCCTCATGTGCGTAGTGGTACAATGGATATCGGCTCGGAACGAGAAACCGGGGAGCCGAGTTCGAATTCCAGTTGAATCCATTGTATTCTCTTACGTGCAAATACTTTTGGGAAAGGTATTAATCCGTCATCTTCGTTCCAGTTATGGGTTATTTAACAGATTGGGTTCTATAACGTTGGTCGGCAACCAGTCTACCGCAGAAAGCAATGGCAACCTACTGCGGGATAATCTTCTGTCCAGTCAGTCATATCTCTTTCGAGATGATCGCCCAAGCGTGTATCACGTATGGCACTTAACGAGAAACCGGGGAGCCGAGTTCGAATTCCAGTTGAATCCATTGTATTCTCTTACGTGCAAATACTTTTGGGAAAGGTATTAATCCGTCATCTTCGTTCCAGTTATGGGTTATTTAACAGATTGGGTTCTATAACGTTGGTCGGCAGCCAGTCTACCGCAGAAAGCAATGGCAACCTACTGCGGGATAATCTTCTGTCCAGTCAGTCATATCTCTTTCGAGATATGATCGCCCAAGCGTGTATCACGTATGGCACTTAACTGACTGACGCACTAATGTCCTTTGGATTGTTATGAATTCAGTCCCTCTCTCACAACTGACCTAAGGTGGAATGACTACATAGAATTCATAGCTAAATCCACTGCTTAAAAGATCGGTTCACTGTGCAGGGAAACTTTCAAGAATATTTTTAGAGAACAAGAAATTTTCAAGATTATTTTTTAGAAAATGATCATAAAGGCAATTAGAAGTCTTCCCCTTCTGAAACCATCCTGCACATATCCAGCATCCGCCCGTGCAATGAATACTACCGCCTTATCTGGTCGCGTGCTCCTGTTATCCACCTAGGGGTCAATGACAAAATCCAACGGAGAATCTGCAATGTGATCGATCCCGACTTAGCATACGCCCGTGCAATGAATACTACTGCCTTATCTGGTCGCGTGCTCCTGTTATACACCTAGGGGTCAATGAGAAAATCCAACGGAGAATCTGTAATGTGATCGATCCCGACTTAGCATAGGCCCGTGCATTGAATACTGCGGCCATATCAGGTCGCGTGCTCCTGCTATCCACCTAAGGGGTCAATGACAAAATCCAACGGAGAATCTGTAATGTGATCGATCCCGACTTAGCATACGCCCGTGCATTGAATACTGCGGACATATCAGGTCGCGTGCTCCTGCTATCCACCTAAGGGGTCAATGACAAAATCCAACGGAGAATCTGTAATGTGATCGATCCCGACTTAGCATAGGCCCGTGCATTGAATACTGCGGCCATATCTGGTCGGGTGCTCCTGCTATCCACCTAAGGAGTCAATGATAAAATCCAACGGAGAATCTGTAATGTGATCGAGCCCGGCTTAGCATACGCCCGTGCATTGAATACTGCGGCCGTATCTGGTCGGGTGCTCCTGCTATCCACCTAAGGGGTCAATGATAAAATCCAACGGAGAATCTGCAATGTGATCGATCCCGACTTAGCATACGCCCGTGCATTGAATACTGCGGCCATATCTGGTCGGGTGCTCCTGCTATCCACCTAAGGGGTCAATGACAAAATCCAACGGAGAATCTGCAATGTGATCGATCCCGACTTGGCATACGCCCGTGCATTGAATACTGCGGCCATATCCGGTCGGGTTCTCCTGCTATCCACCTAAGGGGTCAATGACAAAATCCAACGGAGAATCTGCAATGTGATCGATCCCGACTTGGCATACGCCCGTGCATTGAATACTGCGGCCATATCCGGTCGGGTGCTCCTGCTATCCACCTAAGGGGTCAATGACAAAATCCAACGGAGAATCTGCAATGTGATCGATCCCGACTTGGCATACGCCCGTGCATTGAATACTGCGGCCATATCCGGTCGGGTGCTCCTGCTATCCACCTAAGGAGTCAATGATAAAATCCAACGGAGAATCTGTAATGTGATCGAGCCCGGCTTAGCATACGCCCGTGCATTGAATACTGCGGCCATATCTGGTCGGGTGCTCCTGCTATCCACCTAAGGGGTCAATGATAAAATCCAACGGAGAATCTGCAATGTGATCGATCCCGACTTAGCATACGCCCGTGCATTGAATACTGCGGCCATATCTGGTCGGGTGCTCCTGCTATCCACCTAAGGGGCCAATGATAAAATCCAACGGAGAATCTGCAATGTGATCGATCCCGACTTAGCATAGGCCCGTGCATTGAATACTGCGGCCATATCTGGTCGCGTGCTCCTGCTATCCACCTAAGGGGGTCAATGACAAAATCCAACGGAGAATCTGCAATGTGATCGATCCCGACTTGGCATACGCCCGTGCATTGAATACTGCGGCCATATCCGGTCGGGTGCTCCTGCTATCCACCTAAGGGGTCAATGATAAAATCCAACGGAGAATCTGCAATGTGATCGATCCCGACTTGGCAGCTCAGATGCAGTCACTTTCTCACCGGCGCAATGTGGCTTCCCTGTATCTCTTCTACAAATACTTTCATGGCTTTTGCTCCGTTGAACTTAGTTCACTGGTGCCCCCTATATAAAAATTTACGCGAGCCACAGCATTGGTAACTATAAAAATATAAACGCAAATTCTACTCCATCAGCTTCTTTTATCGCACTGTGGAATTCCCTTCTGTGTACTTGCTTCCCCGACCGCTACAATCTCCAAGATTTAAAAGTAAAGTCAATAGTCATCTCCTATCCCACTAACCTGCATCCTCTCTCTCTCAGGCTCCTTTCTCCGTCTACTCCACTCTCATCGGTATTCTCATCTTTCTCTTATCCACTTCCTGACATCTCTTCTAACCTGTCACTCTTTCTCATAAGTTTCGTTCTATGTAACCCCCAGCACAACAGTGGCAAGAAAATGCTTTGCTTGGGGCGATATGATTATAAAAAAAAAATTCTATACTATTATAATGTGAATATAAAGTGGGGGATCAATTCTACATTACAATCAATATATAAACTGATCACTCACTTTATGGCCACAATAATCTTTCTCTTACCCACTTCCTGACACTTCCTATAACTTGCCACGCTTTCTCATAACTTTCTTCTTATGTAACCCCTTGCGCACAAGTGGCAGTAAAATGCCTTGCTTGGGGCGACATGATTATAAAAAAAATATATTGGTTAATTAGTAGCAATTGTATGTAAATAATTATTATCTCTAAAACAATTCTTGCAATCTAAAATATTTTCTTTAAATAACCTACCACAAGTTGATAAGCCGTAAAAAACGAATAAGTCTATCAATGTTCTTTTTCTTTTATGTGCCATGTCCTTTCAGAACGTAGGAAAGATCATGGCTTTCCACATCTCCCTGTCCCTGGTGGCTCTTAGCACGCGTTCTCCTGTTGCACTATGCAACTCTCGTTCTGTCATCCACCTGATCAGGTCCTTCAAATATGTTATCCACTGCTTTCCTCTGCTTATTTCCCCCTCTATCTGGCTTGTTAGTAACAGGTTCTCCAAGCCCGCCTTCCTTATTGCATGTCCCAGAAACTTTAGCTGTCTCTTCTTGATGCTCAGTATAAATTTGCTTTTTGTCTCCATCCTTTCCAAAACATCGTCATTGCTCACATGCTCGATCCATGATATCCGTAGCATCCTTCTGTAGAACCACATTTCACCTGCTTCAAATTTTTCCTTCATGTTTGATGATATTGTTCAGCATTCACTGCCATATTGAAGAACTGATAGATATCACATAGAAATTTAGCATTCTCTTCTTTGTTTCTAGTGAAATTTTTCTGTCTTAATACTTTACTCAACTTCTGGAACGCTTCTTTCGCAATGTCAATTCGCCTTCGGATCTCAGTGTCGCACTTTCCGTCTTCTGTTAGAACACCTCCTAGGTATTTAAATTTCTGTACTTGCTTGATTTTAGAGTCCCTCACCTGTAATTGGCATTTTGGGCTGCTCTTTTTGCTGATGACCATGCATTTGGTTTTCTTGCAGTTTATTTGGAATCCTTTCTTGTCACTCTTTTCAGTCAGTCAATCAATCAATCAATCAATCAATCAATCAATCAATCAATCATTCAAAAAGAACAACAGAGATTCTTCACTGTCTATAGTGTGCCGTAGCATTTAACGCCCTGTATTAGAGATTGTTGCCTTTTCCTTGATTGGAATAACAGAATCCTGGTTACTGAAAAACATATTTTAGCTTGCATACATGCTGCTTGTTTTAGATACATGCGAATAGACAAATGGAAAATTGTATAAGATAGACGAAAAATCAATAAGCAGGAAATAGAGATTTAACAGAAGGAGGAATGAGAAGAAGGAAAAGACAGTAAAAGATAGAAAGAAAAAAGAAAGAAAAAACTAAAAAGAAGAAAATTTATAAATGAGAATGAAACATGTGCAAGACGAAGGATTTTGGAATGAAGAAATAATTTTAAATTCAAAGAAAGTAGAAAAAAGAGAAATAAAGACGAATCAAATATTATCATCCATGAAATGATCAAAACGAATGAAGTGGTTTAAAGAGAGAGAGAGAGAAAAAAAGAGAGAAAGAAAGAAAGAATGAAAGAAAGAAAGAAAAGTGAGAAAGAGAACAAAGAAAGAAAGAAAGAAAGAAAAAAGATATGAAAAAATGAGGAAAACAAAGGAAGAAAAAAGAATGAAAAAAATTGAGAAAAAACAAGGAAAGAAAAAAAGAAAGAAAGAATGAATGCAAAAAAAAAGTAAGAAGGATAACAAAAAAGAAAGAAAGAAAGAAAGAGAAAAAGTGAGAAAAAGAACAATAGAAGAAAAAAGAAAGAAAAATTGAGAAAAACAAGGAAAGAAAAAAGAAAGAAAAAAAGAAAGAATGAAAGGAAAGAAAAAGTAAGAAGGATAACAAAAAAATAAAGAAAGAAAGAACATGAAAAAGTGAGAAGAGGAACAAAAAATAAAATAGAAAGAAAAATTAAAGGAGAAAAAATATTGCGTAAGAGAATAAAGAAAGAAAGAAAAAAGAAAGAAAGAAAGAGAGAAAAAAGAAAGAAATGAAGAGAAAAAGAAAAAAGTGAGAAAAACAAAGAAAGAAAGAAAATAAAACAGATAAAAAGAAAGGAGAACTTATTGGGAAGGAATAAAGAGACAATTTGAATGTAATTAAACTACTCATTCAGAAAGAATGGAAGGAGAAAAGAAAAGAAAAGAAAAATGGAAGGAATAGAAAGGGCAGAAAGAGAAAAGAAGAGAAAATGATAGTAGAAAAGGAACATAATTATCAAGTTAACATGTTTAAGACAAGAAAAAAAGAGAAAAGAAAGAAAGAAAGAAAGAATGAAAAAAGAAAGCAAGAAGGAAAGAGAGAAAGAAAGAAAAAAGCAGAAAGAAAAGGGAAAGAAAAAGGAAAGAATAAAAGACGTCAAGAAATAACAAAAAGAAATTATGAAATCATGGTTAAGAAATAAAAAAGGAAAGAAAGTAAGACAGAAAGAAAAAGAAAAAAGAAAGAAAGAAAGAAAGAAAGAACGAAAAAATAAGGCAGAAAGAAACAGGAAAGAATTAATGACGTCAAGAAATAACAAAAAGAAAGTATGAAATCATGGGAAAGAAAGAAAGAAAGAAAGAAAGAAAGAAAGAAAGAAAGAAAGAAAGAAAAAGCAAAGGATAAAAGACATTAAGAAATACCAAAAAGAAAGACAGAAATTATGGGGCAAAGATGGCGGGAATTAAGCAGGAGACATTAATCGGCAATACTGGTCTAATTAACATACTTAACGAGAAAGAAAAACTGAAAGAAAGAGAAAATGAAAGAAAAAAAGAAAGGAAAAAGAAAGTAAATGGAAAAACGAAAGAATAGGAAGAAGATAATTTAATTGGATAGAAGAGACGAATTGTTAATAATGATCCAATTAACGTAATGAAGAAGAAAGAACGAGAAAAATAAATAAATAAAGAGAATGGAAGAGTGAAACAGAAAAGAAAAAAGAATGAAGGAAAAGAAAAAAGAATGAAGAAGTAATGATGTAAACAGAACGCGAGAAACGAATTGTAATAACGAGATAATGAACGTATTTAAACAAAAGAAAGACGAAAGAAGAAAAGAGAACGAACGCAAGAAAAGAAGGAAGGAAGGAAGGAAGGAAGGAGGAAAGGAAGGGAGGAAGGAGGAAAGGAAGAAAGGAAAGAAGGAAGGAAGGAAGGACGAAAGAAAGGAAGGAAGGAAGGAAGGAGGAAAGATGGCGGAAATGAATTGAACAGAAGAGACGAATTGGCAATAAGTAATTAAGGAAACTTGTAAGTAGAAAGGAAGGAAGGAAGGAAGGGAGGAAGGAGGAAAGGAAGAAAGGAAAGAAGGAAGGAAGGAAGGAAGGAAGGAAGAAAGGAAGGAGGAAAGATGGCGGAAATGAATTGAACAGAAGAGACGAATTGGCAATAAGTAATTAAGGAAACTTGTAAGTAGAAAGGAAGGAAGGAAGGAAGGAAGGAAGGAAGGAAGGAAGGAAGGAAAAAGAAAGGAATGAGGAAGGAAGAAAGGAAGGAAGGAAAAAAGAAAGAAAGGAAGGTGGAAAGGAAGGGAGGAAGGAAGGAAGCAAGGGAGGGAGGAAAGACGGAAGAAATGTAGGAGGAAGAAAAGACGAAAGAAAGGAAGGAAGGAAAGAATGAAGGAAAGAAGGACAGAAGGAAGGATGGAAGGATTGAAGGACAGAAGGAAGGAACAAAAGAAGGAAGGAAGGAAGGAAGGAAGGAAGGAAGGAAAGAAGGAAGGAAGGAAGGACGGAAGAAAGAAAGGAACGCAGGAAGGGAGGGAGGAAGGAAGGAAGAAAAGAAGGAAGGAAGGACAGAAGAAAGGAAGGACGGATAGAAGGAAGGGAGAAAGAATGGAAGGAAAGAAGGAAGGAAGGTTTGAAGGAGGAAAGGAAGGAAGGAGGGAATGAAGGAAGGAAGGAATGAAAAAAGAAAAGAGAAGACAGGAAAAAAGAAAATAAGCAGCAACAATATTAGCAAAAAAGGTAAAGAAATGTTCAGAAGAAAGTAAAAGAAAAAAATAGACTCGAAAATGAAATCAGCAAAACAAATTTTGTGGATAATAAACGCTTGATTTCTTTGAGATGGAAATGGATGAAAGCAGCGGAAATCTTAAAAAAAAAACAACGAAAAAAGAAAACACTTGAAGAACGAGAGAGAAATAAGGAATATTTTTGGTAATAGTCTTTCAACAAAACAACTGCACAATAAAAGCCCCCCAAAAACAACAAATCAACCGACGCTAACCGCTTATTTTGTCTCGTGCGCGCTCACTGCATGTCTTAATGAACCTCCATATTGCACCTGTGGTCGCTGGCCAAAGCGGCGCAGAAAACAAAATGGCGGAAAAAACGCGAGAATTTTTAAATTCTTTTTTTGTTTTTTTTATCGCGGCGCCTAACACGTTAATCACCGTTTCCCGCCCTTTTCGACTGACTCCGGGAGGAAATCACTTGGCACCGACTTAACAACTGCTATCGGCTCTAAAGGCAACATTATTGTGGCAAATTATCGCTGTGGGCGCAACACATCGAGAAGCCGTTCAAGAGACAAGCACAATTTGCAGTGATTAGAGGGAGATATATATTTGATGAAAGGGCCGAGCGAAAAATACCGCTTTTCCCATAATCTTCAAATGTCTTAATCTTTATTTTTAGTTTATGCAATAAAATTTTAAAATAAAGTCTATCGCTTTTGATGTTTTTCTTTTCTTTTTTTTTTTTTTTGGCTTCCTTTTTTTGTTTTGATTTTTATTCGTCTCTGTAAAGTGCTTGTTCGTTTCCGAATTGAATATTGGAAATACTAAAAGAACAAAACACACAAAAAGAAATCAATGCTAATAAAAATGATAGGTTAAAAGAGGAATTGGAAAAATCTATTAGTCAATTTGAAATCGTCCGCTCCTTCACTTAAAAAAAAAAACACATTTCAATTTTTCATTCATTTAATTTCCTTTCTTTATTTGAAACGTTTTTAATTATCTGCTTGTCTTTTTCTAAAATTTATTTTAGTGCCGTTTCCTTGTTTTTTAGGGCGACTTTTTGACATTTTTTTTTCATTCGTTCTTTCTTTTTCGAAGTCTTCTTTTTTGTTTTTCTCTCGTTCCTTGATGCTTTTAGAAAACTTTTGCTTTCTTTTTTCAACAACATTTTTTAATTTTTACTTTTTTTCAAAAATGCTGACATTTTTTCATTTATTTTTTCGATAATTTCTTTCTTTCTTTCTTTTTTTCAATATATTAATCGTCTTGCTTTGTTTTTTTTTCTTTGCTTCTTTGATTGTTTCTCTTTCAATATAAACTTTTCTTTTTTCTTTTTTCTTTCTTTCTTTCTTTCAATATATTAATCGTTTTGCTTTGTCTTTTTTCTTTGCTTCTTTGATTGTTTCTCTTTCAATATAAACTTTTCTTTTTTTCTTTTTCTTTTTTCTTTCTTTCTTTCTTTCAATATATTAATCGTTTTGCTTTGTTTTTTTTCTTTGCTTCTTTGATTGTTTCTCTTTCAATATAAACTTTTCTTTTTTCTTTTTTCTTTTTCTTTTTTCTTTCTTTCTTTCTTTCAATATATTAATCGTCCTGCTTTGTTTGTTTTTTTTGCTTCTTTGATTGTTTCTCTTTCAATATAAACTTTTCTTTTTTCTTTTTTCTTTTTCTTTTTTCTTTCTTTCTTTCTTTCAATATATTAATCGTCTTGCCTTGTTTTTTTTCTTTGCTTCTTTGATTGTTTCTCTTTCAATATAAACTTTTCTTTTTCTTTTTTCTTTTTCTTTTTTCTTTCTTTCTTTCTTTCAATATATTAATCGTTTTGCTTTGTCTTTTTTCTTTGCTTCTTTGATTGTTTCTCTTTCAATATAAACTTTTCTTTTTTTCTTTTTCTTTTTTCTTTCTTTCTTTCAATATATTAATCGTCTTGCTTTGTCTTTTTTCTTTGCTTCTTTGATTGTTTCTCTTTCAATATAAACTTTTCTTTTTTCTTTTTCTTTTTTCTTTCTTTCTATCTTTCAATATATTAATCGTCTTGCTTTGTCTTTTTTCTTTGCTTCTTTGATTGTTTCTCTTTCAATATAAACTTTTCTTTTTTTTTTTCTTTTTCTTTTTTCTTTCTTTCTTTCAATATATTAATCGTTTTGCTTTGTCTTTTTTCTTTGCTTCTTTGATTGTTTCTCTTTCAATATAAACTTTTCTTTTTTCTTTTTTCTTTTTTTTTCTTTCTTTCTTTTTTCTACTGTTTTCATATTATGTTTCTTCTTGTTACCTTCTTTCTTTCTTTCTTTCTTTTATTTTACTGACCCTTTATCTTTTTTATTTTCCATTTGCTTTTTTGATTGTTTTTCTTTCAATATAATTTTTTTCTTTCTTTTTTATTTTTCATTTTATATCTTTTTTCTTTTCTTTGTGTTTCTTTCTTTCTTTCTTTTCATTTACTGTTGTTACTTCCGAATTGTTTCTTTTTTAGACTCTGCTTCCTTTTTTCTTTTCCTTCTTCTCTTTCGACATATTCTTTCTTTCTTTCTTTCTTTCTTTCTTTCTACAAATTATTTTTTCTTTTTCCTATCTGTTTTCTTTTTTGATTGTTTTCTTTTTCAATATAAATTTTTCTTTCTTTCTTTCTTTCTTTCTTTCTTTTTGGCAATGTTTTATTTCTTTTGGAACAGTGATTCTTTTTCTTCCTTTCTCTTTCTCTTTCTTTTTTCTTTCGTAGCATCTGTTCTTTTTTTCTTTCATTTTTCTTTTCTTGTTGTTTTATATTACTTTCTTTTACCACTGAACCACATTTTAAAATTTTTTCAAATATTTTAATGCGGATTTTTCTTTCCTTTCTTCTTTTCCGACATCTTTTTCTTTTTCCTTTTTCTTTGTTTGTTTGTTTGTTTGTTTGTTTGTTTCTTTTACGATACTGACCGTTTTTCCGTTTCCTTTCTTTCTTTCTTTCTTTCTTTCTTTCTTTCTTTCTTTCTTTTGTGATACAAGCCGTTTTTGCCTTTTTCTTTCTGGGTATTTCTACTTTCTTTCTTTCTTTCTTTCTTTCAATCCTACGATTTCTTTCTTTCTTTCTTTCTTTCTTTCTTTCTTTCAATCCTACGATTTCTTTCTTTCTTTCTTTCTTTCTTTCTTTCTTTCAATCCTACGATTTCTTTCTTTCTTTCTTTCTTTCTTTCTTTCAATCCTACGATTTCTTTCTTTCTTTCTTTCTTTCTTTTTGTTTCCGTGTTGTTACTTTCGGATTGTTTTCTTTTTCGATTCTGCTTCCTCGTTTTCTTTCTTTTTTCTTTTCCGACTTCTTTTTCGTTTTATATTCCTGTTTCTTTCTTTTTTGTCTTTCTTTCTTTTTTTCTTCACTGATTTCTTTTTCTTTCTCATTTTTGTATCGATTTCCTTCTTCGCTTGTCTGTTTGTTTCTTTCTTTCTTGGTTGTTATTTCTTACTTTCTTCTTCCATTCTCCTTTTGACCACAGGTTTTTTTTTCTTCTTTTGTCTTCTCATTCTTTATTTTCTTTTTTTTTTTCATTTTTCTTTGTTTTTTCCTTGGTGCTTTTTAATATTTTTTCTTCTCTGAACCAAATTTCTTATTTTTTTATTTATTTTTTTTAATTTTCATTTTTTTTTCTCTTTTCTTCTATCTTTCTTTCTTTCACATACTTTTTGAATGACCATCTTCCAGGTTCCTTATTCAATTATCGTGACACTCGACGTCGTCATATTCACTTGTTAAAGCCAAGAGATTTCCATGACTGGGAACACTATAGGAAAGAGTAAATAAATCCACGAACCCACAAGAAAAAAGAAAACAACCGGTCGCTTGGTAAAAACATTGGCACAAATAAACCCGTTTCAATAGAGACTTTTAGACATAAAAGTGCATATAGCTAGATATATAATTAGCAAGGATACCTGCCTTTGCCTGTTATTAAAGAAACTTTACATATAAAAATCTCGGAAAAAATAATTCATTTAATATATTTTTTGTCATGAAAAATGAAAAATATATACAAGAAAAAGTAACTTTTTGAAATGTTCACTAAATATAAGAATAAAGAGTCTTCTTCTTCTATGTGCCTTGCCCTTTCAGGACGTAGGCGATTATGGATTTCAACGTCCCTGGTGGCTCTTAGCACGCTTTCTCCTGCTACACCACCCAAACCTGGCTCTGTCATCCACTAGCTCAAGCCCATAAATCTAGAATATAAATGTGTAGAAACTAGCATGGCCACAAAATGAGGGATCAGTTTATATATTGATTATAATATATAATTAATCCCCCATTTTATATCCGCATCATAATTTCTTATAAAGAGTTGGCATATATATTCTTCTTCTATGTGCCCTGTCCTTTCAGGACGTAGGCGATTATGGATTTCAACGTCTCCCTATCCATGGTGGCTCTTAGCACGCTTTCTCCTGCTTCACCACCCAACCCCGCTCAGCCATTGACTAGCTAAAACCCATAAATCTAGAATATTAATGCATAGAAACTAGCATAGCCACAAAATGAGGGATCAGTTTATATATTGATTATAATATAGAATTGATCCCCCATTTTATATGCTCATTATAATTTCTTTTAAACATTTGGTATATATATTCTTCTATGTGCCTTGTTCTTTTCCTGGTGGCTCTGAGCACGCTATCTTCTGCAACAGCACGCAACCCCGTTCTGTCATCCACCTGCTCAGACCCTTCAAATACATTATAGAGATAGATAGATAGATAGATAGATAGATAGATAGATATGAACAGACTGAGATAGATAGATAGATAGATAGATAGATATGAACAGACAGAGATAGATAGATAGATAGATAGATAGATAGATAGATAGATAGACAGACTGAGATAGATAGATAGATAGATAGATAGATAGATATGAACAGACTGAGATAGATAGATAGATAGATAGATAGATAGATAGATAGATAGATAGATAGATAGATATAGACAGGCTGAGAATAGATAGATAGATAGATAGATAGATAGATAGATAGATAGATAGATAGATAGATAGATAGACAGGCTGAGATAGATAGATAGATAGATAGATAGATAGATAGATAGATAGATAGATAGATAGATAGATAGATATGAGCAGGCTGAGATAGATAGATAGATAGATAGATAGATAGATAGATAGATAGGCAGGCTGAGATAGATAGATAGATAGATAGATAGATAGATAGATAGATAGATAGATAGATAGATATATATATAGATAGATAGATAGATAGATAGATAGATAGATAGATATGAACAGACTGAGATAGATAGATAGATAGATAGATAGATAGATAGATAGATAGATAGATAGATAGATAGATAGATAGATAGATAGATATGAGCACTGAGATAGATAGATAGATAGATAGATAGATAGATAGATAGATAGATATGAGCAGGCTGAGATAGATAGATAGATAGATAGATAGATAGATAGATAGACAGGCTGAGATAGATAGATAGATAGATAGATAGATAGATAGATATGAATGAATAGATAGATAGATAGATAGATAGATAGATATGAACAGACTGAGATAGATAGATAGATAGATAGATAGATAGATAGATAGACAGACTGAGATAGATAGATAGATAGATAGATAGATAGATAGATAGATAGATAGATAGATAGATACATACATAGTTAGATAGATAGATAGATAGATAGATAGATAGATAGATATGAACGAGCTGAGATAGATAGATAGATAGATAGATAGATAACAAAAGACAGACTGAGATAGATAGATAGATAGATAGATAGATAGATAGATAGATAGATGAATGAAGGATAGATAGATAGATAGATAGATAGATAGATAGATAGATAGATATAAAGACAGACTGAGATAGATAGATAGATAGATAGATAGATAGATAGATAGATAGATATAAACGTACTTAGTTAGGGAGATCGACCGATAGACAGATGGCTGGATAGACAACGAACAGACTGAAAGAAATAGATCAATGGCCTACGATGTTATTAGCTGATTTTAAAGTAGAATTTTAGCTGAATCCGAAAATTATACTCACTTTTTTTAAAAAATAAGATAAAATTTGTAAAATACGAGTGTAAATCACTTTTTTGAAATGCATAGAACAGTATTAGACTCTATTTCGTTGTTAATTTAAAGAAATATAAAATTTTGGGCTGCTATATGCGCAGAACCCTCAAATTGTGACATAGTCAACTGACAAATACACAAAAGAAGCAATTCATGGAATAAAAGTCTTTTTAACCCTGGAACACTAACCATCA
The DNA here is from genome assembly GCA_037127315.1 of Ascarosepion bandense. Classification (NCBI taxonomy): domain Eukaryota; kingdom Metazoa; phylum Mollusca; class Cephalopoda; order Sepiida; family Sepiidae; genus Ascarosepion; species Ascarosepion bandense. The sequence continues at coordinate 780,508 of JBBBDQ010001626.1, read as the reverse complement.
ATTAAAGTTAAACCACTACTAAGCATGGGTATATCATGGCCGAATTTGAAAATATCAAAAAACTATTAAATATTAATCTTTATTTGAAATATTTTATATGCAGGCACTTCAAAATGTGTAATTTGAGTTTACATTAATAGGAACTGAAAAACATTATTTAGGTAAGAAAATCAGGTACTGAAGTTTGTAATTAAATTGTAAATAAAATGGTGTCATTTGTGCTGGGTACTACAGGGGGTAGAGCAACTTGCTTATTTGAATTTGGCGCCCTGAAATGAAGTTTGATTGACATTCGTACCCTGAGTTGGCGGAAACTCTTCAATAGCTCTTCAATTTCCTTCTGCATTTTGGTGGTTTCCCCAGGAAGCTTGTAACTCCTGACTTTAGTGTCTACCAAGCGGACTGTTCAGCGTCGCCCTGTGCTTTGTCATTCATTGGGTCCTTCATGAGTTATCTCTGGTAACTTCTGGGGGAAATCGAAACTGCAGCCGTCCCTTTTCATTGCCTTCACGATGTTCTTCATCTAATCTAAACTTATTCATAAATGGAACTTTGTGTGTGTGTGTGTGTGTATGTGTCTGTATGTGTATCCCTTACCTATAGACTCCAAAACGGCTGAACCGATTTTCTTGAAAATTTACACAGTTGTACTATAAGCATCTGCGAGTGTTCTTAGCTAGGATTTTTGTCGAGGTACACCGATAAATATCGAAAATCGATAATCGAAAAAATCAGGTTATAGAAGGAGTGGTCCGATTTTAATCAAATTTGGTACACTCATAGACAAAGACATAAGAAACGATATTCAGAAGTTTCAAAGTTGCAGTTCTTACAATAGTACAGAAAATCGATAATACACATATATAAATATAAAAGGCAAGATGTTTGTGTGTGTGTCTGTTTATTTGTCTGTATGTCATTTATACAAATCCACAATTTTTATCAGATTCTAACCAAACTGCACACAAATATTCTTTAGGCTGAGTCTGAGTTTCAGGACCATGGATTAGTTTTAAAGCTTTCATTACACCCGAGCAACGCCGGACTATACTGCTATATATATATATATATATATATATATATATATATATATATATATATATTATGTGCGATTGGTAAATTGTCGCAATTATTTTATTATTTCAAATATTCTTTAAGCTTTCATTACACCCGAGCAACGCCTGAATATACTGCTAGTTACTCTTAAATCTGATATATAAGGTGAATCAGTATTTTATTCGGTTCAACGAGAGGGTGATACTGTACGTTATAAGAGCCAGGATTGAACGGTCACTCTTGTCTGACATAATGTTGGTCATCAGCCCGGTTGTGCAAGAGACAGGATACTTTGTCTATCCACCTTGGAGCCCTAATCCAAACTGTTGTTAGATACACATACAACATGATATGCCATACTAAACACCAGGCACACAAGATCAGCTGCAATATATAAACTCTACAGGCTTTTGAATAAGTGTTATTGTTGTGTACAGGATGTTGTAAAGTATTTAAGCACATCTTAAAAACCAGATACGACCAAATGCAAGTGAATGGTATTTTTTGATTTCAGTATAAAATGTATTACTTGATAAGCCTTTGACCTTTCATCTATGTGTTTGTTCACTTTTTGTTATATATATATATATATATATATAAACTTATTTATAAATAGAACTTTGTCTCTGTGTGTGTGCATGTGTCTGTATGTGTGTGTCCGTTACCTATAGACTCCGAAACGGCTGAACCGATTTTCATAAAAATTTACACAGTTGTACTATAAATTTGATACACTCATAGACAAAGACATAAGAAACGATATTCAGAAGTTTCAAGGTTGCAGTTCTTACAATAGTGCAGAAAATCGATAATATATATATATATATATATATATATATATATATATATAAAAGGCAAGATGTTTGTGTGCGCGTGTCTGTTTATCTGCCTGTATGTCTGTATTTTTTCAGCCCTTTTATTTTAGTTTTTTTTCAGGTTTGGCTCTAAGTAGGTATAATTGTAGTTCTTAGTCTCAGCTATGATACCAGTTACTCAGAGGACTTATTTAGCCTTCAAAATTCAGTTTACGACAAAAAAAACTTATTTGATATCGATAGCAGGAAATCAAAATTTGACTTACATCCATTCATTTTTCTTTCAGTTTACAGTTTTGCTTTAACTGGAAACAGCTATTGCTTTTTAGTCTTTCGTGCCAACGTTCAAAGAGTCTGAGCTCCAGGACCATGGATTAGTTTTAAAGCTTTCATTACACCCGAGCAACGCCGGGCTATACAGCTAGTATATATATATATATATATATATATATATATATAATATGCGATTGGTAAATTGTCGCCATTATTTTATTATTTCAAATATACTTTAGGCTGAGTCTGAGCTCCAGGAACATGGATTAGTTTTAAAGCTTTCATTACACCCGAGCAACGCCGGGCTATACTGCTAGTTCAATATAAACTTAACATTTTATGTCAGCGGAAAACATTAGTCCGAGAAGGGGGCAAAGAATTGCTCTCGTGGTGATAGATTCTGGCGTTTGAAATTGTGTAGCACGACACAAGGAACCAACTTTCCTAGCTAAAGACCTAGTGGTTGATTAAATATAAACTTTCTATTTTATGTTAGCCAAAAACATTAGTTCAAAAAGGCGCAATGGCTTGATTCTGACGTTAAAAATTGTCAAGCACAACACAGTGAACCAACTTTCTTCGCCGTGGGCATCGCTGATGGTTCAATATAAACTTTCCATTTTATGTCAGAGGAGAACGTTAGTCCGAGAAGACGCACTGAATCGCTCTCCTGGATGTTAGCATGTGTCATCCTAGTGGAAGGCTTCATGTTTCTCCAAAATGCCACTTACGTTAACCTGCAACAAAATGTAACGTTTACCAAAAATGAGAATAGAATCGTAAACCGATTTCAAATTTCAGTCGAAGAATATATCATTCACTTTTTTTTTCGGAATTTTTGTGATGAGGAATTAACATTATTTAGATTGTGGCATAACATTGTCTCTTATATTTAACAGTATATGTTTAGAAAATTATTTGCTGCCTCGATACACTATATATATATATATATATATATATATATATATATATATATATATATATATATATAGGGTATGGTTTAAATCCGACATATTTTTCAATGAATACTCAGACTTGGGCAGATGTTCTGTCTTTATTATTAAACAGGATATTTATTTTTTTTCATCTACCTGCCTGAATATTAAGGAGGTGCCGGTTGATCCGTATAAACTTCAGGGAATTTTTTTATAGAGAAAATTCATTTGCACTTGTTTTAAGAAAACTTGGAAATCATTATAATGAGATTCACTCTGAACAAGGCTCGAGAATCACTCAAGGTAGAAGGTTACAGAGTAAGAGGGACAGTTAATGCGAATATGTAAGGGAAGATAGCAATTAACCTTTGACTTGGAAATATATATATATTAGTAGTACAAACTAATGGGTTGGCAGTCCACTGCTTGTAGTAATTTACTTTTATTAAGAGTACTTGATACTTAGTAGAGCATTATATATGGTTTCGGAGTCTATAGTTAACGGACACACAGAGACAAATTTCCATATATATATATATATATATATATATATATCATTCGAGCTAACTAAGCGTTTTAGGCAATTGTAACCGGGTAGAACAATATAGCAAGTAGACGTAATGATCGGTACTCGTCGTATGCAGTATCCTGAGACATAGGCGTAGTCAATAAACGTAGACCAATAGTCGTAGACCTCTAGACGTAGATCTCTATTCGAAGACCTGTAGACCTCTATCGGTAGACCTATGTATGTAGACCTCTATGCGTTCTCGCCTCGGCCTGTATTTATGGCTGATGCCATTCAATCACATTTTTTAAGAAGGAACCAATGTGTATGCATATTCATTATATATCATTACATCAAAATGCAATATTTTTTTTGCATATCTTTTAAGTTTTTATATATAGAAGAATCCAGTTTCCAGATCACCCTGCATTTGCGAGAACCATAACAAATCACAAGGCCAAACACTTAAAAAATAATCAATAAACGTAGACCAATAGTCGTAGACCAGTAGACCTTTAGCGGTAGACCTATGGACGTAGACTTCTAGTCGTATAGACGAAGACCTTTAGTAGACCTCTATGCGTCCTCGCCTACGCCTATCTTTATGGTTGACACCAGCCAATCATATAAGGGAGAAACAAGGTGTATGCATATTCATTACATATTTATTACATCATAAACACCAAGCAAGATTAAAAATAAGACCTATCAAAGGGTGGATGGACGTTTTTATAGTGCCAACGGCCATATGGGACATATTGGGTCCTAAAGCTATGCATGCAACCAGTGCGGTGATGACTCAACATCGCTAGACGGAGGGATTTGCTGACAAAACTCAACATTAGTGGCGGAGCTTTTCCTTGATGGTATCAACGACCACGTGTGTGTGACTATATTGAGGTCTTCGTGGGAGAGGACATTGGCTAGTTTCGACCTCCGGTGAGTTTACTTGCTCAAGACCGGGCTAAAAGCAAATCCGGTTCTCGAACTAGATATTTTGAAAGAACTGGTTAGCTTTTTCTACTGCTTTGTGATCCTAAGACCTCGCCAGTTCATAGGAGGGGTTATATAACGATGAGTCCCTCCATATGTTCTAAATTTCATGCAAAATCTTTTGGGTAACTAATGAATTTCAAGGCTTTTACGTTACTACATTGACAGTTATTACACTCATGTTTCATCAGTTTTTATTGCTGTGGTTGGTTGATACGAGGGTCATTCAATAAAAAAGGTGAATTTTTCGGTATAAGGACTTCTACGTAGGTCATTCAATAAATAAGGTGATTTTTTTGGTATAAAGACTTCTACGACTTTCAGTCAATAAATAAAGGTGGATTTTTCGGTATAAGGACTTCTACAAGGGTCATTCAATAAATAAGGTGAAGTTTTTTGGTATAAGATCTTCTAATACAGATAGAAGCTTATTTTTTTATTTTTCAACCTAGTCTCCCAGCAGTGTCACACACTTTTCCCATCTGTGCACAAGCTTCCGTATTCACTCAGCGTAAAAATCTTTGGACTGATGTCTCAGCCAATCGCTCAAAGCATTTTTGACTTCATCGTCACTTTCAAACTTCGTGCCTCTCGCGAACGCTTTCAAGGGACCAAAAAGGTGAAAGTCTAAAGTGGTAAGGTCTGGGCTGTAAGGGGATTTGGGGAGCAGTTCCCAGCCCAGCTCGTTGACGGTCTGCACCGTTTGGGCTGCTGTGTGAGCTGACCTTCGATTAGGCAAGATCATCATGGACAGTTTTGTTTGCTGTCCCAACATATAGGCTCAGATCCTTGCAATGTCATCAACTGTCACCTTTCTGTCATACTGATGAGGTCATTGACTGATTCGGTCACCTCAGAAGACCTCACTTCTGTAGGCCTCCCAGGCCTGTCTTCATCCTCAACACTGCTCCGTCCTTCTTTAAACAATTTAGCCCACTTGTAGATATTTTCTTGGCTGAAACATGTGGCACCATACACAGTTGACATTCTTCTATGATTTTCAACTGGTTTGCACCCTTCAGCAACCAAAAACTTGATAACTGACCTTTGTTCAGTCCTGGAGCATGCTTCTTGGTCAGCCATCTTTGTTTATCTCCAAAACTCTCAAAGTTTGTTTTCAATCTGCAAAAAAATTAAATCGCTTTGAAAAAGAAGTAAAGGAAAAAAATTAAAAAAAATGTAAGCTTCTATATGTATTAGAAGTTCTTATACAGAAAAATTCACCTTATTTATTGAATGACCCTCGTATGTAACATGAGAATTTTTTAACATTTAATAAGAGAAATTTAGTTTTTACTATTTATAAAACTCTTGTAGTTTACTTAGAGCTAGAACATATTTTGGATTGTAAGAATATTTTTTTCTGTGAGTAAATAATGCACTAACAATTTTCGGAAGAAACATTCCAGACACAACTCCTACTATTTAATCCATAGCTGGGAAGAGAGAGCCGAAGAATGCTTTTATTTGGGCTGGATAGGATTTTTATATATTTTTTGTTTTCAGATGTGTATTCTGCGTATAATTAATATACGAACAATTTTTCAAGAATAACAACGATTTTTCCAGATACAAGGTCTATTTAATCCTTAGCTAGGGGGAAGATGACATAGATTGTTTCATACATTTCTGGAGGGTATTTGCACGTAAGTAAATGCAAAGAACCCAACGGGAATTCGAATTCGGATATCCAGTTTCTAATTCCTAGTCGCTACCATTTACGCCATCCGCACGTCTTTCAATAAGGTGAAGAATTTTTTTTTTTTTGCTAGATAGGTTTTTTTTTAATTTTTTAATTTTCAGATTTATATTCTGTTCGTATGCGTTGTTTTAAAAATATTTTTTAAAAAGATAACTAAAAAGAGAAAAAAATTAAAATCGCAGTGCGTTCGTCCTCAAAGTGAAAATGAATCAAAATGAATTGATATTGCTTTTTTGTTTCTTAACGCGCAATCGGTTGACTTTATTATACATTGGTTGAACCTCGAAATAATTTTCTTCTCACTCTGACAAGTTTTGGATATCAAAGAATGAACGATCGCAAAGATAAAAAATAAATAAATTAAATAAAAAAGTAAAAAAATTCAAGTTGGCCGCGGCTAAGACGCCGGGGAGAAATTGGTGAAACACACCACATAGTCGAATACCAAAAATAAAATAAAATAAAAAATGAACGCGATCTACACTCTGTGGTGAACTGGGGCAAGAAGTGGCAACTTCAATTCGTCTAAGACCAAGCTGTTGTCTGTCAACCATTACAGGCAACCTCTCCTGCCTCCCATAAGCATGGACCAAGCGATTCTCCCGGAGAGCAATACACTACGCCTTCTCGGACTTACCCTGTCCTCAGACCTCAAATGGAACCACTATATTGAATCCATAGCAAAATCTACTGCTAAGAAAGTTGGGTCACTATGTCGATCCAGGATATTTTTTCCCACCTGAATCCATCCTGCATATATACAAGTCAACCATCCGTCCGTGCATGGAATATATTTTTTATACCAAAAAAATTCATCTTATTTATTGAATGACCTTTGTATCAACCAACCACAGCAATAAAGACTGATGAAACATGAGTGTAATAACTGTCAATGTAGTAACGTAAAAGCCTTGAAATTCATTAGTGCTGCCATTTATGGTCAGGCGCCCCTGCCGTTCTCCTCAGTGTTCTTGACAGGCTCCAAAGGAGAGTCTGTAACGTGATAGGTACTGATCTGGCGGCTCGACTGCAGCCACTTCCCCACCGTTGAAATGTGGCCTCCCTGTGTCTGTTCTATAAATACTTTCATAGCTTCCGCTCGGACGAACTTAAGTCACTGGTGCCTCCTCAACAGGTGTTTACTCGTGCAACCAGACTGGCAACTGGGTCCCACCCATTCACAGTCAGGTTAGCCAAATGCAGACGACAATTCTACTCGTGCAGCTTCTTCTCTCGCACTTCCCGCCTGTGGAACTCGCTCCCATATTCTTGCTTTCCTGGCGGCTACAACCTCCAGAAATTTAAATGCAAAGTCAATACTCATCTATTAACCACTGGACTCTAGCTCTCTCCCCACCCCCGTATAACCTTCCCTTTCTCTCCACCTATGTATCTGTCATCGCACCTGCTTTCTCAGCTTTCTATTGTTCCTTTCTAACTAGTTTGTACTCCTCACTCTTTTTTAATTAATCTTTTTACATTTATGTAACCCCCTGCACATCAGTGGCGTTTCCGCCTTGCTCAGGGTGAAATGATTAAAAATAAAATAAAATAAAAAATCAGATAATTCATAAAAGAGTTTTATTTTTAAGAATGACAATTAACAAATGGATTTTTTCAAAAATTTATTTTCTATTAAACTCTTTTTGGTATTTGATTTATTTTTTTGTTGTTTCATGCACAAAACTGTAACTGTTTTCTCCCGACCTAATTATCATAGACAAACAAACGAAGATGAGCCATATATCACCGGTTATCGTGATAATCGACTACAAAGTGTAAATGAAAATCTAAAACCAAGACAAAAAAGAAAAAAGAATTCTCCAAAAACTAAATTGCACTATTGGCAAATATTTTGGTACTCTTTATGTGATTAAAACATACATTAAAATAAGAGATTTTGACATTTTAATAAAATAAAAGCTAACTTTTCACTAACTCTGCATTCATTCTGATGACTAATGATAAAGTTATATACTTTCTCTGCCGACAAATAGGAACACAGAACACGTAGATATAAAAAATATAAACTGAACAAGAAAAAATAAAATATTTAATATATATATATATATATATATATATATATATGTTAAATATAAACTGAACAAGAAAAAATGAAATATTTAATATATATATATATATATATATATATATGTTAAAATATGAACTGAACAAGAAAAAATAAAATATTTACTATATATATATATATATATATATATATATATATGTTAAAATATGAACTGAACTAGAAAAAATAAAATATATATATATATATATATATATATATATATGTTAAAATATGAACTGAACAAGAAAAAATAAAATATTTAATATATATATATATATATGTTAAAATATGAACTGAACAATTAATAGTGTAAGACTCACCTTCACAAAGTTGTTTCTAACTAGCGTCCAATTGGCAGACAAAAATAGCGTTGTAACTCAATACATGCCCCTTTCTTGACCAAATCATAGGGTGGATATTGTGCTGATATTTATTGAGCACAATATTCACACTGGAATTATCAGTCAATCAGAGCCTACAGAATAGACTTGCCTTGATAACAGAATGGAATATCTCCGGCTATTATATAAACCACCTGTCAGTTCAAACTCAGGTTCAGCTTGTTGAGTACTGTCTCTTGCGATTTAATATTTCCACAAACTTATATTTTTAGTCTTCATTGGAGACAGTTGTGTGGAGAAGCATGCAGACAAAGAGAATTACGCACATACGAGGGAGTTGACGAGAGTCGTAGACTTGCAGGTGTTGTCTTTGAAGTAGAGACGGTTAGCCAAATCTGGTACAAGGCAAATTCCCAAACATAGCCGACAATTTCCACAACTTAAAGGTTTATCCGTAATCATCAGAAGGTTGAAGGTTGGAAGAATAAAAGTATTTCTTTTGTATGCTAAATTCGAATTTTAACTGAGTAGAATAATATCAATTTGTAGGAGTTAAATGTTCAAAGAGAAAGTGTAGCAAGAAGTTAAGTAAATCCAGAGTTCTACTCGTTGGTAGCATAATGTGTTTATGCAGAATCAACATGGTACTAACACAGTCTGCGTTTCTTCCCTTTTTTATCGCCGGCGAAAAAGTGAAAAGAAGGTGTTGTGGATTCCGGGTGAGGAACTGCACAAAATAATGCACAACAGATATTTGAAATAGAAAAATAAGTTATATTAAACGTAAAGATACAAACTGGAATGCAGATTAATGATCCAGGAATACGATTAGTAAGGAATATATATATATATATATATATATATATATATATATATATATATATATATATTAAATATTTTATTTTTTCTAGTTCAGTTCATATTTTAACACACACACATATATATATATATATATATATATATATATATATATATATAAGTTTTGAAGTGAAGCCGTGCAGGAATTAGTATGTACGTGTAATATTATTTTGGATGAGTGGGGCTCAGAGCTACTATGACTACTGACGCGGTATTTTCGGTGTAACTTTGGTATCTCTCGGTAACTTACGGACCTCTTACGGTACTTCTAACGGATGTGTACGATGTTTGAGAGCATTCTTCTGTGGCATGAGTATATGTATACTCAATTTGAGTCCATTATCATAGAAAAAGGAGAGATCCTACAACTAAAGGTAAGGCAATAAATGGAAAATTGAATTTATAGAACGTTAGTTTTTAGGAGTCAGTTGAAGTATCTTGTTGTTTACGTTGTCTTCTTTGTTGCCTACGAGAATGGTGAAGATGAAGAAAAGGTAAAGTAAAATATCACAAGAAAAGAAGAACGAAAACGAATGTGTGACGGGAACTTATGTCCAGGTCAGTGGCTTGACATTTCTTTTGTCACATCTTGGCGATATATGATATCTTTTCCATCTCTGACTGGTTCGACTTTCTTTTCTTTCGCTAAACATCGTCCTACCTTTCCCTCTCACATTCCCAGTTCTTTTTTGTCTTCCTTTTTTTTTTACAGCTTTACGGACAACTTCATTTTTGTACAAAAAAAAAATTCTAATTTTTTACGAAAATAAACAAAAGTTTATTTTACTTTATTTCTAGTGCATTTTTCTTTTTGTTTGGGGGACTTCTTAGCCCCTCTACAAAACTAAATCTCATCTGGTCACGTTCCACGAGAACATCCTTTTCAGCCGATCCTCGTAAGTTCAATATATACCAAAAATAAAATAAAAAATGTAATCTATTTTACTTAAAAAGCAGAACGTACTTTCTAGGATCGCAAATATGAATGATAGACGAGCAGTAATTGAAACCGTAGAATGGAAAATATAAATCACAGACGAACGGGGATCAAAACAATTGGTTGGAGAATATAAACAAGAGAAGAAACAGGAGGTCAGCGCAATTGGACTGGAAATATAGATGATAGACAAACAGTTCTCGAAACAACTGGACCGAGAATATAAATGATAGACGAACGGGGAATAAAACAATTGGATCTAGAGTATAAGCGACAGACGAATAGAGAATTGAATTAATTAGATCGAGAATATAAATTACTAGCAGTATAGCCCGGCGTTGCTCGGGTGTAATGAAAATTTTAAAACTAATCCATGGTCCTGGAGTTCAGACTCTTTGGAAGTTGGCACAAAAGACTAAAAAGCATTAGTTGATTCCAGTTAAAGCGAAACGGTCGACTGAAAAATAAATGAATGGATGTAAGTCAAATTTTGATTTCCTGGTATCGATATCAAATTTCCTGCACTAGTGTAAGAACTGCAACCTTGAAACTTCTGAATATCGTTTCTTATGTCTTTGTCTATGAGTGTATGAAATTTGATTAAAATCGGACCACTCCTTCTATAACCTGATTTTTTCGATTATCAATTTTCGATATTTATCGGTGGTACCTCGACACAAAACCTAGCTAGGAACACTCGCAGACGCTTATAGTACAACTGTGTAAATTTTCCAGAAAATCGGTTCAGCCGTTTCGGAGTCTATAGGTAACGGACACAGACATAACACAGACACACAGACACATACATACCCACAGACAAAGTTCCATTATAAATAAGTTTAGATAGACGAACGGGGAATGAAACAATTGGATCGAGAATATAAATTATAGACAAACTAGAATGAAACAATTGGATCTAGAGTACAAACGACAGACGGACGGGGATTGAAAAAATTGGATCGAGAATATAACGGTAATGAAAATGAATGATAGAAAACTAAAGAATTCAACTGACGAGACTTAAATATAACCGGGGAAGAGGGTGGGGCGTAGGTAAATGTGTATAAAGAAATGTTGCCAGGGGCAAGTGCGTTTCGTCGTAGGGAGCCGGTGTATAAATTTGTCAAGACTAAAAATGAATGTCGAACGTTCTGTTACAAGTCAAACGGAATGAACCCGTGAGCCGTAAGCAATCAGAATATGAAATCTCAGTAGACAAATAAAAATATACGGGGGGAAATCAGAAACGAAACAAAAGAAAATGGAATGAATAAACTGATTGAAAAAAAAAATAAAAGAGAAAAACTCTAAAGAAAATTAAATCAGGAAGAAGCAAGGAAGGATGGGATGGTTAGTTGAAAAAGAGATAACGAAATATTTGAATTGAGTGATACATGCAATTAAAGAAACTGATAATAAAATGACTGAAATACATGAAGCGTCTCTCAAGACACACTGGAAAATAAGAAGAAAATATTTGTTTTTTTTTGTTTTACGGCATATCAACCTCAATGGGTTATTTAATGCCGATAAGATTTTTGCATTTGTAACATTTTTCTTTCAAAAATGTATTTTTGTTGATAACATTTTTCCTTTAAAAACGTATGTCTGTTGGTAACATTTTTCTTCAAAACCATTTTTATTGGTAACATTTTCCTCTGAAAAACGTATTTTTGTTGATAACATTTTCCCTTCAAAGTCTTATATTTGTTGGTAACATTTTCCCTTTAAAAGTGTATTTTTGTTCATAACATTTTTGCTTCAAAAACGTCTGTTTGTTGATAACATTTTCCTTCAAACAGTAACATTTCCTTCAAAAACATTTTTGTTGGTAACATTTTTCTCCCAAAAACGTATTTTTGTTGATAGTATTTTACCTTCAAAGACTTATATTTGTTGATAACATTTTTCCTTCGAAAACATCTGTCTGTTGGTGACATTTTCATTCAAAAACGTATTTTTGTTGGTAATATTTTTCTTCAAAAATGTTTTGCTAGTAATATTTTTCCTTCAAAAATGTATATTTTCTATAAAAGTCCATTTTTATGAATACATTTCATAAAAGTTTGTTTTTATGCATATATTTCATAAAAGTCCATTTTTATGCATATATTTCATAAAAGTCCATTTTTATGCATATATTTCATAAAAGTCCATTTTTATGCATATATTTCATAAAAGTTTGTTTTTATACTTTCATAGTGTTTTGACTCCAGTTTGCAGAGGCGGGTAGCTGTTTGCCCATATGTGGGCCCCTAACAGGTGCTACCACTCCGGATCAGGGTGGACCTGGGAACAACAGCAATTAAAAGGTGGACTATAACTGCATTGTTTCCAGTTACAATGGCAGGTTGAAATGTTTATTTTTTATTATTATTTTTAATCGTATCACCCCGAGCAAGGCGGTAGCGCCACTGATGTGCAAGGGGCTACGTATCTACTCCAATTGAAAAGAACAAAAAAACAAAGTGAGAAGATTTGAAAAGAGAAAGCCGGAAACCGCATCCTAAACAGGGAACAAGGGATGAGCCTCTTAAACTGTTCAATTTAGCCTGACTATGAATGAATGATGCTGAAGATGTGATCTTGAATACATTAATGTCAACTCTTAATTATAACAGCATTGTTTATATTCAGGTAAATTGACTTCAATGATTTCAAAAGTAACTAGTCGCAACTTCTCTTGAAAATGGGTAGAATTTGACATCAACCACCCAATCATAGGCCTTGCCGTCGGATGCAGTTTACCGTCATACTCAGGACCTAATAAGAAAATATGAGAAATAATTATTTCATTATATACATTATGTCCTCGTCATCCGCGGTAAGTGCCAAGATTCCTCGAAATTGTAAGTAGGAAACGAGACGTACATATGGTAATTTTACACGCATCGTTTAGATGTAGCACAAGGTCAATATTATGGAGTACTCAGACAGGATCGAAATCACTAAGCCGTAATTAATCTAGCAAAACAAGGTTACTAATTATTACACCACGTCGAAGTGGTTTTCTAAGCGTAGTTTAAATATGGCACAAGGCCACAATTATGGATCACCCAGTAAATATCGAAAGTACTGTTGTAATAACTTTACTCTAGCGAGACAAGGTTGTTAGCCATTACAACATACCGAAGTGTCCAAGGTGGATTTATAAGCGTAGTTTAGTTGTGTCTTCTTCTTCTTCTTCTTCTTCTTCTTCTTCTTCTTCTTCTATATGCTCTGTCCCTTCAGGACGTAGGCGATCATGGTTCTCCACGTCTCCCTATCCCTTGTGGCTCCCAGTATGATTGCTCCTGTTACTCCTGGCAACCCCCGTTCCGTCATCCATCTGATCAGGCCCTGCAGATATGTTATCTGCTGCCTTCCTCTGTCTCTCTTTCCTTCTATCTGGCCAGTCAGTATCAGGTTCTCCAGGCTCTCCTTCCTCATTGCGTATCCCAGGAACTTCAGTTGTCTCTTCCTGATGCTCAGTATTAATTTCCTTTTTGTTGCCATTCTTTCCAACACCTCGTCGTTGCTTGCATGCTCAGTCCACGATATCCGCAGCATCCTTCTGTAGAACCACATTTCGGCTGCTTCCAGTTTTGTCCTCATCTTCGATGATATTGTCCAGCATTCACTGCCGTATTGAAGAACTGACATCACATAACAATCCAGGAATCTTTTCTTTGTTTCTAATGAAATTTCCCTGAGTGGTTAGTACTTTACTCAGCTTCTGGAACGCGTCCTTTGCTATGCCAATTTGCCTTCGGGTCTCTGTGTCGCACTTTCCATCTCCTGTTAGAACACTTCCTAGGTATTTAAATTTTTGCACCTGCTTTATTCTGGTATCTCCCACCCGTATTTGGCCTTTTGGGTTGTATCTTTTGCTGATGACCATGCATTAGTTGTGTCACAGGGTTGAAAGTATGAGGCTCCCAGGGAAGCTATATGTATTTATGAAATCACATTACAAATATTTTTTTTATAATCATCTCACCCCAAGCAAGGTAATCTTGCCACTGGTACGCAGCCAGTCCCCGTATGATAGTAATTAGTGGGGGATCAGTTTATTACTTCATAACAATGGAAAACCGGTCCCCCACTTTATGCCCAGTAAGTCTTAATCATGTTTCAAACTATTATATTCAGTCAGTCAGTTAAGTGCCATACGTGATACACGCTTTGGGCGATCATGTCTTAAAAACGACATGACTGACTGAGCAGAAGATTATCCCGCAGTAGGTTGCCATTACTTTCTGCGGTAGATTGGTTGCCAGTCAAGACTATAGAACCCAATCTGTTCTGTTATTTAACCCATAACTGGAAGGAGAAGAGATAGATTATATTGTTTAGTAATTATTGGGGGATGTGTTTATTAGTTCATAACAATGGAAAACCGGTCCTCCACTTTATGCCCAGTAAAAGTCTTAATCATGTTTCAAAATATTATATTCAGTCAGTCAGTTAAGTGCCATACATGATACACGTTTTGGTTGATCATGTCCCAAAAATGACATGACTGGCTGGGCAGAAGATTATCCCGCAGTAGGTTGCCATTACTTTCTGCGGTAGATTGGTTGCCAGTCAAGACTATAGAACCCAATCTGTCCTGTTATTTTTATTTATTGCCGAATGACAAACATTTTCGTAAGGCCGGTAGAAATAAATATATAATACTGTTTGATTGTAAACAGAATATCTACTTAAATACGAGTATCAATCAAAAATAATGTTCAAACAAATCATTTCAAATTGTCGGTTGTTTATAACCAAGTTTCGTTAATCTTCGTTAATTTCCGTCACATGTTTACATTTATTGGCATTAAAAAAGCAATGAAAATCCGTTTGCCTTTACAACGGATTTTCAGAAAGTGACGGTATTACAAAGATTGATTGATTGTTTGATCTGTTTAACGGCATATCAACCATTGTGGGTCATTTAATGCCGAAATTTAAGAATATTGGTGCATTAAATTTTTAGGAGGAGTTTTTTTTAGGGTTTTAAGTGTACATTGAACGATAGTGAGTTTGAAAAAGTTAGTGTTTTTGTTTTTAAAAAAGGTAGAGATTTAGATTTTTGTGTATAGTTTGACTAGCAGTATAACCCGGCGTTGCTCGGGTGTAATGAGAGCTTTAAAACTAATCCATGATCCTGGAGCTCAGACACAGCCTTAAGAATATTTGTGTGAAGTTTGATGAGAATCGAATAAAAATTGTGGATTTGTATAAAGGACATACAGACAGATAAACAGACACACACACAAACATCTTGCCTTTTATACATATATTATCAATTTTCTGCACTATTGTGCGAACTGCAACCTTGAAACTTTTGAATATCGTTTTTTATGTCTTTGTCTATGAGTGTATCAAATTTGATTAAAATCGGACCACTCCTTCTATAAGCCGATTTTTTCGATTATCGATTTTCGATATTTATCGGGGTTACCTCGACACAATACCTAGCTAAGAACACTCACTGTGTAAAATTTCAAGAAAATTGGTTTCGGAGTCTATAGGTAACGGACACACACACACACACACACACACACACACACACACACACACACACACACACACAGAGACAATGTTCCATTTATAAATAAGTTTAGATTTCTTTCAGGAATTGTAATATTTTGTTTTGGAGAACATGCAATGAGGAAGGAGGGCTTGGAGAACCTGATACTAACAGGCCAGATAGGGGGAAAAAGGAGACAGGGAAAAGCAACGGATAACATATTTGAAGGACCTAATCAGGTGGATGACGGAACGAGGATTGCAGGAGAAGGCGATCCCACCAGGGATAGCGAAACGTGGAAAAGCCATGATCGTCTACGTCCTGAAGGGACAGGGCACATAGAAGAAGAATATATATGCCAACTGTTTATAAGAATATATAATGTGGATATAAAATGGTGGATCAATTCTATATTATAATCAATATATAAACTGATTCCTCATTTCGTGGCCATGCTACTTTCTATACATTTATATTCTAGATTTATGGGCTTGAGCTAGTGGATAGCAGAGCGGGGTTTAGGTAGTGTAACAGAAGAAAGCGTGCTAAGAGCCACCAGGGATAGGGAGGCGTGGAAGGCCATGATCGCCTACGTCCTGAAAGGACAGTGTACATAGAAGAATATATATGCCAACTGTTTATAAGAAATTATAACGTGGATATAAAATGGGGGATCAAGTCTATGTTATAATCAATATATAAACTGATTCCTGATTTTGTGGCCATAATAGTTTCTATACATTTATATTCTAGATTTAGGGGCTTGACCTAGTGGATGGCAGAGCGGGGTTTGAGTGGTGTAACAGGAGAAAGCGTGCTAAGAGCCAACAGGGATAGGGAGACGTGGAAGGCCATGATCGCCTACGTCCTGAAGGGACAGAGTACATACAAGCAAAAGAACATTTTGTTTGGGTTGGTATCGTTGAACAAGACATTTAGGTTGTTTGATCGGTAATATTTTGACCGGATTGGTTCGAAGTCACTACAGTTGATTAGTGCGTGTTTCACTGAAAAAGGTTCCTGACACGCTACGCATATCGGAGGTTCTTCATTTTTTAGAAGGTAAGAGTGAGTGATTTGGGCGTGTCCTATTCTGAGTCGAGCCAACACCACTTCCTCTTTTATCTTTTGATGGCCAGGGTACCATTCACCGATGATAGGTTGGATATTTTTAAGTTTGTTGTTTGGATTGTTGTCCCGTAGTTTTTGCCTCTTTGCACTGATGAACTTATGGATTGTTGGTTTAAAATCTGAGTGGGGTATTTTGACGTCTGACTTTTTTTTTTAATGATTTCTTTACTGCTATATCGGTTTTTTTGTGACCACGGGTGCCGATATGACTTGGTATCCAGTAGAGGATGATGACTTTATTTTTGGATAGTAGGTTTTTTTTTTCGGTGAAGGAGTTTGATGATTAACGGGTTTGTCGTTTCTTTGTTTTCCATACTTGTTTCGCTGTATCACAGCTCATCAGTGTGAGAGACATCCATTTGCTTTTGGTCGGATCGAAACTTGATCTATTTGGTGTCAGTCGGAGTCGCTAACCCCTAAGCCATAGGCACTTGGCATTACAAGGACAAGTATGTTTTGTTTGGTGTGACGATAAAGCAAACCGGCAGGAAGACTTCTGATCGGGACACTGAAAGATCTGAGGAATATGGAGGCACCCCTTAATTGTTGTCCTTCCTAGGTTCACCCTGACTCCGACTGTTACCACCTGTTAGGGTTCGAGCTATGGGCAAATGTTGAACTTACCCAAATAGTACATTCTTATAATAAAATAAATAGTACATTTTTATAGAAAAATAACAAGCAGCACTATAAAAAAATACAGAAATAAATATTTATATCAAAATTACCAATTATAACATTTTATGATCTACATAATTGTTGTGGTCCCAGAATAGGTCTAGAAGAAAACTCGAATTAGTGAAACATATATATTAAACGGAAAACAAAAAGTGTGTCAAAGAATGTTCACATCAGTCTGACTGCCAAGTATTAGACCGGGGTGACTCAACC
>JBBBDQ010001626.1:742500-757500 GCA_037127315.1 Ascarosepion bandense | reverse complement strand
AGAAATCAAACTGCATACCAAAATATAACTTCAACAAAACTACAACATAAAAGAACTCTTTTATGACAATAATCCATATAATATCCTACAATTTCTTAAAGAAATCAAACTGTATACCAAAATATAACTTCAACAAAACTACAACATAAAAGAACTCTTTTATGACAATAATCCATATAATATCCTACAATTTCTTAAAGAAATCAAACTGTATTCCAAAATATAACTTCAACAAAAATACAACATAAAAGAACTCTTTTATGACAATAATCCATATAATATCCTACAATTTCTTAAAGAAATCAAACTGTATTCCAAAATATAACTTCAACAAAACTACAACATTAAATATACATATCGCTTTTAGTAGTCATGTCCACACAAACATATATACACACAAAAGCTGAGTATCATCTACCATGTATTCAATTGTCAAAGCAGAATAACACATATTTTTATTGTTTCAAATCTTCCAAGAAAAATATAGTTTTAGCATTAAATGACCCATAATGAGTTTATATGCCATTAAACAATCAATCATAGGATTACAAAAAGTCATAATCCTAATATATATATATATATATATATATATATATATGTATGTATTGAAAAGACAATAGCTACTGTAGCATCTATGCATCGCTCATTCAGTAACGAATTAGAGCACCCTAACTATTGGCATATAATACATCAGGCGCTAAAAGTCTGCCCCCTTCTATCGAGCGCTCATAGCTCAGAGGTAGAATCGCTGACTGACGCCAAATCGGTCGTGTCTCAATCCAGGGTAAAAGCAATCGGATGTCTAACGACTGCTGATGGGCTGTGATACAGCAAAACAGATCTGTCTGGGGTTGAATATATATATATATATATATATATATATATACTACCAGCTATAATTATTAGGTCACTCCAGTTTTAAAAAAATGATGTATTTCATGCTATTTTTAGTATTTATTGCCAATTGATTAATTGTAAATGAAAATAGAATGTTTTTTGTTAATACTGCACAATAACATGTGCATCAAATGAACTGTTCTGGTGTCCAGTTTTTGTGCTCTCCTCCCCATGCTAGTCTCTTCTTTTTTATTGGCTGGCCGAAGTAAAGGCTTCCTGGCTGCCTTGTAAAATTTTGTAATAATAACAAAAGAACCATTCTATTTTCATTTAGAATTATCCACTTGGCAATAAATACTAAAAATTATATGAAATACACCAGTTAAAAAAAATGAGGTGACCAAATAATTATGGCCGGTAGTATATATATATATATATATATAATCTACATGGTGCGATGGATAAATTGTCGCTATTTGCCTAATAAAATTTTGCAAAGTAATAACAAAAGAACCATTCTATTTTCATTTAGAATTATCCACTTGGCAATAAATATTAAAAATTATATGAAATACATCATTAAAAAAAAAAATTAGGTGGCCAAATAATTATGGCCGGTAGTGTATATCCAAATATAGGCTAGGTATGGATGGAATAAATTTACTTATAAAAAAAAAATATTCTTAAAAAAGTGCTCAATACAAAGTAAAGCGAATAATCTTTATTTAGAATTTATAACGCTAGTTTGACTATGTCGATCTCTCCGCTTTCGAGCGTAGAGGAATACAGACGAGGCTCCGCCGAAGGGTAGAGTCTTGTCTGGGGTTAATAGACAGGTACTTGACCCTGCTTTATGTCCACATGTATATGGATAAAAGCTGAGTATCAGCTACCATATACTCAATTGTGAAAGCAGAATAACATTTATCATATTTTTATTACTTTAAAACGCCAAAGAAAAACAAATTTCATCTTGAAAGGACCCACGAGGACTTAATATGCCTTCAAAGAATTAGCAACAAAGAAGGTTAGTAAAAAGTGAAAAGTTATTTCGTTCAACAAAAGTGACGAAGATGTGGAAAACCATGGTCGCATATTAATATGCCATTATTTGCCTCCTCATTGGAGTTCCATCTGAGGTAATTTAGAGTATAAATTTTATATCTATATAGATGAAATTGAATGTGCAAGTAGGTAGGGCGTGATTCTAAACGGACAAAAAGATCTCCGGTTGAAAAGGAACCATAATACGAGAAAAGTAATTCTAGCATTAATGAGATTAATAAAAACATGTTCGCAAAGAAGTTTCTCTTCCGCAAGATTGTTTACCATATTTATGTAAAAATTCTAGCGGAACGTTTATTTGAACCACAAAGCTTATTCTATTAGACGTAAAATTCACACTAGCATGGTTATTCAAAAATGGCACTCGTGGCGAGCGCAAAAAAGTAAATGTATAGCCAAGAAATTTACAATAGGAATTCAGTGCAATTTAAGAAGATAGGTATTGTCAGTGGTCAGGAATGAATGCAAGCATTACTGATAGAATAGGGCTATTATATGTATAATGTAAATGCATTGCTAACGATTTTACTATAGGAATGCATTGGAAATCAGGAAGAAAGGGATTATCAGTGGTCAGGAATGAATGCAAGAATTACTGATAGAATGGGGCTATTATATGTATAATGTAAATGCATTGCTAATGATTTTACTATAGGAATGCATTGAAAATCAGGAAGAAAGGGATTGTCAGTGGTCAGGAATGAATGCAAGCATTACTGATAGAATAGGGCTATTATATGTACAATGTAAATGCATTGCTAATGATTTTACTATAGGAATGCATTGGAAATCAGGAAGAAAGGGATTGTCAGTGGTCAGGAATGAATGCAAGCATTACTGATAGACTAGGGCTATTATATGTATAATGTAAATGCATTGCTAATGATTTTACTATAGGAATGCATTGGAAATCAGGAAGAAAGGAATTGTCAGTGGTCAGGAATGAAGGCAAGCATTACTGATAGAATAGGGCTATTATATGTATAATGTAAATGCATTGCTAATGATTTTACTATAGGAATGCATTGGAAATCAGGAAGAAAGGGATTATCAGTGGTCAGGAATGCATGCAAGCATTACTGATAGAATAGGGCTATTATATGTATAATGTAAATGCATTGCTAATGATTTTACTATAGGAATGCATTGAAAATCAGGAAGAAAGGGATTGTCAGTGGTCAGGAATGAATGCAAGCATTACTGATAGACTAGGGCTATTATATGTATAATGTAAATGCATTGCTAATGATTTTACTATAGGAATGCATTGAAAATCAGGAAATAAGGGATTGTCATTAGTCAGGAATGAATGCAAACATTACTGATAGAATAGGGCTATTCTATGTTTAATGTAAATGCATTGTTAATGGTTTTACTACAGGAATATACTGAAAATCAGGAAGAAAGGGATTGTCAGTGGTCAGGAATGAATGCTAGCATTGATAGAATAGGGCTATTATATGTATAATGTAAATGCATTGCCAACGATTTTATGATAGGAATGCATTGGAAATCAGGACGAAAGGAATTATAAGTTGTTTGGAATTAAGACAACACAGAGAAGAAGGAGATTGAGTAAACAGATTGCAAAACAAGGTTTAGCAAGAAAGATATATCATTTATTAAGATCTACAAAGGACAAGAAACTGTGGAGAGTCATCATCTCCAAGATACTGAAGTTAAACGACACATAGAAGACGAGGGTAAGTCGACCTGAAAGAATACGATAAAAATCTGACTAAACCTAATGCAAAAGAAATAACACATTTTTTTTTCAGAATTTAAACATCCTAAACAATCAAAGAAAAAAAAAATGGAATAACCTCGAAGAAAGAATTGCGCAAATAATTGAAGAGCAATAATGAAAACATCTGATTGTTTGTAAAAGAACTCCTGCAATCGAAAAGAGAAAGAATTCAAGAGAAAAATACAAGAATTGTAATAGGTGAGGTCTGGTAACAAATTCCAATCCCCAAGAAACTGAAATTTCTGGGAAATAAAAGAATCCGTGATTAAGGCTTCTTAAAAGGAATGAGGACTGAAGACATTGGCATTGTCAATCAAGCATGACTAACTGCTTTCTTTTTTTTTTCTTAAAAAAAGATTGGTGTCTTCGAGTTATAAAAAAAGGTTCAATTAGATTTTACAATAGAATAATTTTGATGGCGAGACAAGAGAAAATAAAATGTATTAATCGCTTTTTAGTCCCTTTTTACACTTAAAAAATGTTATTTTTTGCAGTGTACTTTTTTGTAATATTTATTGTTTCAGAACACATTGCTTTAAGAGGATTGGCTTATTAATAAAGAATATACATTCAACAGTAATTCTTTATGTATAGACACATCAGCAGAACATATTTTACAAGCACATTTTAAATTTCTCAAACCGTTTAAACGCCGACGCACAATATATATATATATATATATACACACGTATATATTTATATATACAATATATATATATATATATATATATATATATGTGTGTGTGTGTGTGTGTGTAAGTGTGTGTGTGTGTGCGCGTAAAACTTATGGCAGAGACGTTATTCCATGGTTAATCGGAAGAATAGACCTATTTCAGGCGAACCATCATCAGCTTCCGTATTTATTGTACTGAAGATTCGTGTGAAATCTTCTGTCCAATAAATACGGAAGCTGAAGATGGTTCGCCTGAAAACGGCCCTCACTCCCACTTAACCATGGAATTACATGCCGGTCTTAATTTTTACATATATTTGCTCTATATGTATTTATATACATATATGTTTAAAGCTCTCCTAGAGAGTTATACACCCACTTTCTTTACAAGATACACCTTTGGATTCTTATATATATATATATATATATATATATATATATATATATATACACACATACACACCTATATATATATATATATATATATATATATATATGTATTTACGAAATGGTTATAAACAAACCGAGAATTCGAACCTTCGAACCCTATCCATATTGGGGAAGCCACCAATTAATTAGACCTCCCGACCACTAATGATTAACAATCTAAACGACGTTAAATCAGGCCTATATAACACAATTTTTGATTCATCGTAATTATCATATCTTCTCTGAAATGTAATATCAATAAATGTAAACTAACGAAGATTAACGAAATAGTTATAGACAAACCGACAATTTGAAATGATTTGTTTGAACATTATTTTTCATCAATATTAGTATATATTTATTTCTACGAATGACAGCCATTTTCGTGACAAAAATCTATCGTAAATAATCAGGCCGGTAGAAATAAATATATAATACTGTTTGATTACAAACAGAATATCTACTTAAATACGAGTATCGATCAAAAATAATGTTCAAACAAATCATTTCAAATTGTCGGCTCTTTATAACCAGTTTCGTTAATCTTCGTTAATTTCCGTAACATAATGATTATCGTAAATAATCAGGCCGGTAGAAATAAATATATGATACTGTTTGATTAAAAACTGAATATCTACTTAAATACGAGTATCGGTCAAAAATAATGTTCAAACAAATAATTTTAAATTGTCGGTTGTTTATAACCAGTTTCGTTAACCTTCGCTAATTTCCGTAACATGATGATTATCGTAAATAATCGGGCCGGTAGAAATAAATATATGATACTGTTTGATTATAAACAGAATATCTACTTAAATACGAGTATCGATCAAAAATAATATTCAAACAAATCATTTCAAATTGTCGGTTGTTTATAACCAGTTTCGTTAATCTTCGTTAATTTCCGTAACATGATGATTATCGTAAATAATCAGGCCGGTAGAAATAAATATATGATACTGTTTGATCATAAACAGAATATCTACTTAAATACGAGTATCGATCAAAAATAATGTTCAAACGAATCATTTCATATATATATATATATATATATATATATATATATATATATATATATATATTTACGCTCCCACACCCAGATTAAGCACTCTGGAAGAATGGTAGACTTTGAAAAACAGTAGCTACTCTAGCATGTACGCATCGTTCATTCAGCAATGAATTAGAACATTCTCAATTATTGGGCGTGTATAATGATAATATACACGCTAAAAAGTCTGCCTCCTTCTACCGAGCGCCCATAGCTCAACCGTAGAATAGCCGACTAATGCCAATTCGCTCGGGTTTCAGTCGGTGTCTAACCATATTGATAAGCTGTGATACAGCGAAACAGATCTGTCTGCAGATGACTATATATATATATATATATAGTGTTTACAGACACTCGATTCTGCTATTGGTGAACACTTACTATGTATAAAAAAATGCGTTGACTCTTATTCTGCCGAACAATTTTCTATTTTGTACAGAGGTCGTTCGTCATTCCACCTGACTATTCAGGAGGCTTTAACGATATTGTCAAACCCACCTTCTCTATACAGACAAAGGGATCTTAAGCTTCAATTAGAATTATTTAGATCCCTGGCTGAAGGCTTATGACGATGTGGATTTATTCCCCAGTCTTTCTGAACATTACCTAAATTTTCCCTCAATTTTAAGCTTTCTCTTCCGACATATAACTATGAATAGTTTTGTCGGACGAAAGCTTCGGGTTTTTATTTAACTTAATGTTTTTTTTTAATTTTTTTCCCACTTTCTATTTTTTTAATGATATTATTAAAATTATTTGTCTCCAGGTGCTCAGAAATTCGAACCCTTTATTACAAGCACTGGGGTATATCATCCTCATTCCTTGCACAAAGCTTCAAATAGAAATCATGAGTTATCTCCCTCTTACCCTACAAGTTACTTGTTCACCACTGTTGTAGCCTGGTATTAAACTCACAACTTTTTTGGGTCAAGGCGTTAGTTAGTTCTTGACTTGACTTTTAGAGTTGTGAGTTCAATACCAGGCTAGAGCAGTGGTGAACAAGTAACTTGCAGGGTTAGAGGGAGATAACTCATGTCTTCTAATCGAGGCTTTACGCAAAGAATGGAGTTCATATACCCCCTGTGATCGTAATAAAGGTTTCGTTTCGAAATTTCTAGCACCTGAAGAAAGCCGGATCATACAACGGCCGAAACGTCGTACAAATGGCAACAAAGATGAGGACAATAGTCTTAATAATGTAACTACTGTAAATACTACCTCATCTCAGAAATATACAGAAATAGAATGGTCTATTATTAAACGTCGTACAAATGGCAACAAAGATGAGGACAATAGTCCGAATAATGTAAATACTGTAAATACTACCTCATTTCAGAAATATAGACAAATAGAATGATCTATTATTAAACGTCGCACAAATGGCAACAAAGATGAGGACAATAGTCCGAATAATGTAAATAATGTAAATACTACCTCATCTCAGAAATATAGACAAATAGAATGATCTATTATTAAACGTCGCACAAATGGCAACAAAGATGAGGACAATAGTCCGAATAATGTAAATAATGTAAATACTACCTCATCTCAGAAATATAGACAAATAGAATGATCTATTATTAAAAGTCATACAAATGGCAACCAAGATGAGGACAATAGTCCGAATAATGTAAATAATGTAAATAGTACCTCATCTCAGAAATATAGACAAATAGAATGATCTATTATTAAAAGTCATACAAATGGCAACAAAGATGAGGACAATAGTTCGAATAATGTAAATACTGTAAATACTACCTCATATCAGAAATATAGACAAATAGAATGATCTATTATTAAACGTCGTACAAATGGCAACAAAGATGAGGACAATAGTCCGAATAATGTAAATACTACCTCATCTCAGAAATATAGACAAATAGAATGATCTATTATTAAACGTCGTACAAATGGCAACAAAGATGAGGACAATAGTCCGAATAATGTAAATAATGTAAATAGTACCTCATCTCAGAAATATAGACAAATACTAGAAAACATTACATAAAACTGAATGACTGGCTGTATATACAGTGCGTTGAGATATACATCGCAGGGAGTGATTCTCTGATCCCCCATTGATTCAATGACCACATGACAAGGCGAGTCTTCAAGTCAGAAAATGTTGGCTCTGGAAACGGATGACTTGGAGATAGATGGGCTTCGGCAGGTTTACTTCGTTCTAAATATATGGAACATGAATAAATAAATAATAGACATGTCGAGAGGGCTTGCTCAGCTGTACAGCGAGGTTACCACCACACCGTTCATAATGTTAATGATATCATTATTTTTTTCCGTCTGATTCAATCGCTTAGAATAATATGACTAAAGGCGCAGATCAGCTTTGACATTTAACCTTAGTTCATCTGCGATGAAAACGAATTTCCGTTGTTCTGTAATGGGAAAATTTACGTGACGATCAAAAATATTAACCCCCAAGTCTTAGACAGATTCAGAGGTCGTGTGTATTTGAGAACAAAACATGACGTTTAGTATGACATTAGAAACAAATGATCATATTATGTGCTTATAACGAACTGATGGCGTCTGCGCAGTCTTTAAAGATGCCTCCGGGGTTATTTTTTTGCTTTTGATATCCTCAAATGCGCGCGGTTATTTATGTACATATATGTGTATCTTCATAGCTGCCTCTCGATATGCGTGTTTGCTATTGATTGCGCATGCGTGAATCTGCACATGCGTGATTTCTTTTAGTGAAATACTTTTCCGATATTTCCGCTAGTTTCCTGGAGGGCATATCGAGCTAAAGATATGCTTGTTTTGCTGTTTCGAGTTAATATTTATTTTTTGAAAAAGAAACAAAACCCGTGTTCTCTCCTGGTAATAATTTAAATATTAAAATCTGGAAGAAATTTAGAAAATCATATAAAAATTAATTAAATTTAGACCTGACAATTGAAGTATTTACTGATATAACGTTAAAACTCAAAATGGTTTCCTTACATTATTTTTTACAATCGATTCAAATCAAAATAATTAATTTCTGTGATAGGAAATTAAGAATTAAAAGCAACCTCCTTCTTCACTTTTACAAAAATTCACAATGATGTGTGAAAGTCTGGTTTTGCCGCATAGAAAAAGGATTGACCTCATGCTTAAAGAAAAAGTCGAAACCGGATTTCGCGAGTAGATGTTAAATTGGTTTTCTGACCAATGGAAACGATTTGCAAGACCATTAAGACTTAACGGTCCAGTGCGAAAAATTTGAATGACTACAAACGCTTTGATCAGATCAGAGTCAGTCAGTCAGAGATGGGAGCAGCGAGAAGACACAAGTAAAATGTAACGGGAGAAACTTCAACCACAACCCGGACATAAAGTCGCGTCACACAGCGTTCTCTTTCTCCTTCTTTCTCGTGCGTTGATTTCTTTTACTTCTTCTTCTTCTACATTCAAAGACTTTCCTACCAAACAAACGTTTATACATACATACATACATACATACATACATACATACATACGCATGAACTCTTTCTAAAAAATTACTAACTCATGCTACCCTTAACTTTCTAATTGAACATTAGTTTCTACGAATTCTCGTTATTCCTTTCTTTTAATAAATTTCTATGTAAACATGAAAAATGTATATTTTATTATTCTACTCTTCCACTAATCCACACATTCCAATGTCCAACCTGCTGACAACCAATCTTCTGATGATGAAAACCTTCTGATAATTCTGGATAAAACTTGTAAAGCTCTAGGGAGTTCGGTTCTGTATGACACAAGGCCAAATTAATAAACATTAACCATCTCTTGATAGCTACAAATCTCTTCTCAAACTATTTATCTTTCAAATTGTTATTTGATGAAAATTTTATAATTTTTCTTTATAATTTAGTTCCTATAAAATAATAATAATAATAATAATAATAATAATAATAATAATAATAAATTTAATTTAAATAAATGTGATAAAGCTACAGTTTTATGTGGATCACTACAAGAAACATCCTCAATTAGCTTAGATTCTGCTGTAACAATAAAAGAATTGATGCCAGAAGAATCTTATAAATACCTAAATGTAAATGAGAGTGAAAAAATTCACCATAAAAAAATGAAAGAAATAGTGCGTAAAGGCTACGAATGATATTAAAAACTGAATTGAATTCTCAGAACAGAATTATGGCCATTAATAGCCTGGACATCTTGTGGTCCAATATAGTTTCAACATCTTAAACTGAACTCTAAACGACATCAAGTGAATGGATTCTAAAACAAGAAAGCTTCTTTCTAAGCATAAGATGCATCATCCAAAGGCTGAAGTAGACCGTCTATACATACCCCGAAAAGAAGGAGGAAGAGGTCTTATTCAGCTAGAATTGTCATACAAGACAACAACTATTGGCTTACTATCATATATAGAAACAACAAAGGACTGGATAATACAATTAGCTAAACAACATGAAAACAGAAAGAAAAAATATTCAATTATAAAAGAAGGCAGTAAATACAAACAAGATTTACAGTTAGTAGATTCTGTAGAAAAACAAAACAGAAGCCAAAGTCAACTATTGCGGCAAAAAATATGAAAATGATAGCCAAAGATAAAGCTCTTGAACAGATGAAACAGCGCTGGCAAGACAAACCTCCGTATGGCCAATATCCAGAACGTGCCAATAAATTCAATGTTGATGAAGTTAATACTCCTCGATGGTTACGTGCATCTGGATTAAAGTCTGAGGCTGAAGGCTTTATTCTTGCAGCGCAAGACCAAAGTCTTTTCACTAGGAACTTTCAGGCAAATATTATACATAATAATGTAGATCCAAAATACAGGTTCTGTGATAAACACCAAGAAACAATAGACCAGCTAATCTCAGGCTGTTCTGTACTTGCCCCAAATGAATATAAAAATCGTCACGATAGAGTGGGGCAATATTTACATTGGACAATGTGCAAACACTATGGAAAAAATGTAAACAAACACTGGTATGAACATCAACCAGCACCGGTTACAGAAACAGAAGATGTCAACATTCTATGGGATTACACCATCTACACAGACAGCGGATTGTAACATAGCAACCAAGGAATTTGAAAAACTGTCAAAATATAAAGACCTGGAAATTGAAATAGAAAAAATGTGGAAATTGAAAACAAGAGTTGTGCCAGTGATAGTAGGTGCACTTGGAATGACAAAAAAAAAATGGAACAAAACAACACATTGAAAGAATCCCTGGAAACCCCAGCTTAAGAGATATACAAAAAATTGTCTTGTTAAGTATAGCCCACACACTAAAGAGAACTTCGTCTATGTAACGCTAGGGATGTTAGAGTAGATAGTAAAAACATGAAATGGAGTTATAACAACACACTACTACCTACCTTAGGTCTTCTCGCAGACATGGTAGGTAGTGCGACCATAGCAGAAATAGAAATATGACATAATAATCATCATTTTTTATCCATCACATCCAGATGATGCATAGGGCAGCAACTTTTTGTTGATGTTTCTGTAACGAACTGTGTTTAAGGGGCAGGCGTGTTAGCCCTGTACCCAACCCCCAAACCTGGAGGACCGTGAACCATTCTTGGTCCTTACGCTTACAGCACCTGGTATTCCCAAATGGTCACCCTTTAAGTACTGACTAGGCTCGATGTTGCTTAACTTCGGTGACCAGACCGGTACCGGTGTATTCAACACGATATAGCTGTAGACGTAATAATAATACGGTACTGTTTACTCCGACATCCAGTGTAAAATATGTGTTTCCTTATGTGTGTATTTTTCCGTGTGCGTCCCTCTACTGGCCTTTCCTTGTCGTGGTGGGGGACTTGCGTGGTCCATTGATTTTGGGATCGATATTGTCGGGAGTTCTAAACTCCTGCTAGTAGCACCCTTGGTAGTAAGGCCAAAGACAAGGACAGACTAAGCGCGAACAACTTCAATAACACATGCAACCACAGATAATTGTTGAACTATCGGATGAAAAATGCTACGTATGATAGACATAGTGCAGAAGGAGCAAATTGAATTTATAACAGGGTCAGTGTTAGTCAGTTGCAGTTTGATAATAGGATTCTGCATGTCTCATTCGGTATCTACCGCCGAGGAAGGTCATGAAATTAAGCGTGGGTTTACTTCCTGGTAAATCGAGGTCCGTCTAAAACAAATTCATGAGATCGGAACTGTTTTCTACTCTGGTTTTGTTTCACTTTCAACCAAACCTTGCAAAGTCAAACGATGAATGGATGACGGGAACAGGTTTTGGCAAAACGAGCAGCTTCTAGACCCGAACCTGCACGTTGGTGGTTAATTTAGCAGCAATGCCGCTATCAGATAATTAGTCGGTCAGTCAGTCAGTTAAGTGCCATACGTGATACATGCTTTGGGCGATCATGTCTCTTTCGAGACATGACAGACTGGGCAGAAGATTATCCCACAGTAGGTTGCCATTGCTTTCTGCGATAGACTGGTTGCCGACCAAGGCTATAAAACCCAGTCTGCCATGTTATTTGACTCATAGCTAGAGGGGGAAGAGATTATTATATTATTAAGTAGTAATTAATGGGGGATCAATTTATTACTTAATAACAATGGAAAACCGATCCCCCACT
This sequence comes from Ascarosepion bandense, assembly GCA_037127315.1. Classification (NCBI taxonomy): domain Eukaryota; kingdom Metazoa; phylum Mollusca; class Cephalopoda; order Sepiida; family Sepiidae; genus Ascarosepion; species Ascarosepion bandense. The sequence continues at coordinate 745,116 of JBBBDQ010001626.1, read as the reverse complement.
TTATGTCCAATAGAAGCCTTAATCATGTTTCCAACTATTATATTCAGTCAGTCAGTTAAGTGCCATACGTGATACATGCTTTGGGCGATCATGACTCTTTCGAGACATGACAGACTGGGCAGAAGATTATCCCACAGTAGGTCTGCCCTGTTATTTGACTCATAGCTAGATGGGGGGGGGGGGGAGATGTAGTATAGTATTAGATACTAATTAGTGGAGGATCAATTGATTACTTCATAACAATCAAAAACCGGTCCCCGCTTTATGACTAGAAGAAGCCTTAGTCATGTTTGTAGTCATGACTTAGTCATTCAGTCAGTTAAGTGTTATAAGCGATACACATTTGGGCGATCATATTTCGAAATAGACATGACTGACTGGGCAGGAGATTATCCCGCAGAAGGTTGCCATTACTTTCTTCGGTAGACTGGTTGCCATCCAAGGCTATAGAATAGACTCTGTCCTATTATTTAACCCATAACTGGAGAGGAAGAGGCGGATTAAGAGCTTTCCCAAGGGTATTTGTGCGTAAGTGAATGCAATGAATTAAACCGGAATTCGATTGCTGCTAATCTAGTAGCACACGTAAATTAATGTGGTCGCTGAAACTGAGAAAAAAGACAGAGGGAAGCCACATCACGTCGGTGAGAAAGTGACTGAAGACGGGCTGCCAGGTCACGATCTAATATACTGCAGATCCTTCTTTGAATTTTTTGAAAACCGCAAGATGAATGGCAGGTGCACCCAACCAGTTATGGTAACTGTATTCATTGCACAAACGACTGGTAGATTTATGAAAGTGCAAAATGGATTCTGATGAGAAAATCTTTGGCTTGACACAGTAACCTAACATTCCTAGCAGAAATAAAAAAAAAATATATTGAATAAATCTGCGAAGATAGTTGGTTCACTGTGTCGTGCAAGTTTTGTCTTTCCTGAATCCTATTTTTGTCTATCATTCGATCTTGGTTTGAATATTGCTGCCACATCTGGCCTGGTGCTCCTGCTATATATTGAGAGATTCGTGATAAAATCCAAACAATAATTTGCAATTTGATTGGTCCTGACGTATCATTTCAACTTCAGTCACATTCTCACCGCGGGAAGACAATAAAAGAACAGGTATTAAGAAGACAGAAGATGACTGTTGACAATGGATTTATTGAAAACAAAATTAAAGCTAAAACTCTTATAATGAGGTTGAAGCTCTGGGTCTGATAAAGGAAGGAACTCAAGAACAAACCAATAAAACACAAGGAGAATCATTTTGAACAAGAAATGTAGAAAATAGTTCGAATTATCATAATATAATACATCTTCTTCAATAGAATAGAAGGACTAATTCAAGGATTTCAACCGTTCTACCGTTCTACTACACTAAAAAAGATTTCAACCGTTCAACCGTTCTACTACACTAAAAAAGATTTTCAAAAAAACCAATGTTAAGGTTAGTGATAATTGTTTCAATGATTTGATAACTATATCTCACTGCATAACAATAAGATATTGATTAAAAACAACGTGACAAATAATAAGAAGCCCCTATCGATAACAGTAACTTTACAAAAAGTAATTGTAACTGCCAAAAAAACAAAAATAAAACACAACCTGTCCTCTTAACGGTCAATGTATGACCAAACGTATAAATTACAAAGCTAGTATACATATTGACAGCGATACCAGGTTCTATTTCGGATCAACTAACAACAAATGGAAATTGCGATTTAATAATCATAAATTGAATTAAGAGCAATTGGGTATAGGAAATGTCAGAAGGAGAGTGATAGACAACTTAGGATGTACATAGGGAGAGAGTTGGAGAGAGTGGGTGTGAGTTAGTTTGTTAGGAGGTGTCTATTGACCTTACATTTAAACTCCTGGAAATTGTAGCCGTCGGGGAAGCAATCATGTGGAAGAGAATTCCACAGTCGGGAAGTGCGAGAAAAGAAACTGTTGGAGTAGAAGTTACGGTTGCATTTTATCGGTTTCACTGTAAAAGGGTGGGATCTAGTTGCTAATCTAGTTTCTCGTGCAAATTCGTATCTAGGGGGCAGCAGTGATCCAAGTTCATTGGAGCAGAAGCCGTGAAAGTATTTATAGAAGAGACACAGGGGAGCCACATCGCGCCGGTGAGAGAGAGAGACTGCAGACGGTCTGCCAAGTTGGTATCTATCACATTACATTGCGCTGTACCTTGTCGAGAAGCCCGAGAAGAATAGCAGGGGCACCCGACCAGATATGGCAGCAGTATTCAATGCACGGGCGGATGGTAGATTTATATATGTGCAGGATAGATTCAGACGGAAAAAACTTCCGGGCTCTGCACAGAGAATCGACTTTCATAGCAGCGGATTTAGCAATGGATTCGATATAGTCATTCCATTTGAGGTCCGCTGTAAGTGTGAGACCAAGGAGGCGTAGTGTTTTACTCTCTGGGAGGCAAGCCTGGTCCATGCTCAATGATGTCTCTTTAATTTGGCCTTGTGTCATACACCACCGAGCGGAGTTTTTTCTTGAGTTATCAGAATTATCGTTTCCATCAGAAGGTTGGTTGCCGGGAGGTTGAAATATGTGAGACTGTGTACAAAAGTGTAATAACAAAATATACATTTTGCA
>JBBBDQ010001626.1:717500-737500 GCA_037127315.1 Ascarosepion bandense | reverse complement strand
TTTCTTTCTTTCTTTGACTCACAATTACTCAGTTCTCTTTTCTTTCTTTCTTTCTTTCTTTCTTTCTTTCTCTCTAATTTCTTACGTTCCTTCCTCTTTCAATTCTTTGTTTCTTAATTTCTTTTGCACTTTTCCTTTCTTTCTTTCTTTCTTTCTTTCTTTCTTTCTTTCTTTCTTTGACTCACAATTACTCAGTTCTCTTTTCTTTCTTTCTTTCTTTCTTTCTTTCTTTCTTTGACTCACAATTACTCAGTTCTCTTTTCTTTCTTTCTTTCTTTCTTTCTTTCTTTCTTTCTTTGACTCACAATTACTCAGTTCTCTTTTCTTTCTTTCTTTCTTTCTTTTTTCTTTCTTTCTTTGACTCACAATTACTCAGTTCTCTTTTCTTTCTTTCTTTCTTTCTTTCTTTCTTTCTTTCTTTCTTTCTCTCAATTTCTTACGTTCCTTCCTCTTTCAATTCTTTGTTTCTTAATTTCTTTTGCACTTTTCCTTTCTTTCTTTCTTTCTTTCTTTCTTTCTTTGACTCACAATTACTCAGTTCTCTTTTCTTTCTTTCTTTCTTTCTTTCTTTCTTTCTTTCTTTCTTTCACTCTCAATTTCTTACGTTTCTTCCTCTTTCAATTCTTTGTTTCTTAATTTCTTTTGCACTTTTCCTTTCTTTCTTTCTTTCTTTCTTTGTCTTTCAATCTCTTGCGTCACTTCTTTTCTTTCTTCATTTCCTTCTTCAATATTTTTCTACTAATGTTTCAGATTTATATAACACTGAATGCTACTCGCACGCAATTATATTCATCAGTTACTCTTTGTATTCTATTTGTACCTCTTTCTTTCTGTTCATTATTTTTTTCTACATATTTTATTCTTAAACATTTATCATTGCTTACATAATTATTTTCTTCTAATCTCGCTGATGCATCTTATTATTTTCCCCTTTTAATACGCATTCTTCATTTTAAAACATATTTTCTTATTAATACCTATTTTAGATGTACTTCCTTTGCAAGAATTCTTTCGCCTTTCTTTCCCAATAATTTTTTATTTTCTGACTTTGTCCCGAATTTTTAGTACATGACTTCCATGAGGCTTATTACCGTAATTTCCTTATTCTTCTCCATACTTGCTTCAAATATATTTCTCACATGAAATGATTTCTAACTGTATATCGTCTACCTTAATTTTTGTTTTTATTCATCGATATTTTTAACGTTTTTACTTTGCTTATAAGTTTTTATTCAAACTCCTTACTATTTATTTCATTCTGGTTTCTTTTCGTCTTGAAATTCTCTAGCGTTTTCGTTTTTATATACTCCCCCGCCACTGTTTCTGCTTTTCGCCGCAGTCAGATTCGTTTCAATCTAATTCTTGAAATCCCTTCCATAGTCCGCATTTTTGTACTTGCAATACTTTAAAGACATTCATACGTACGAGAAAAAAAAAAGAAAGAAAAAGAAATTAACCCAAAATTGTCGAGTCGAGTCTTTCTTCTTTTACAGAAGCCTTTGAATAACCATTTGAACGAGACGCAAAGATCGTTCAGCCATTAAAACCGGAAACAATATACCTATTCCTTTTTCAAACCGGCTTCGTAAAGATGGAATTGGAAAGGTTAAGTTCAGAAGATATTCTCTATTTTTTTAATCAGGAGAGTAAGAGAAGAAAGCCACTAGGACGCAATTAAGGAGAGAAACAACTACAACAATAATCCTCTTTATTATTATGAAGGCCATTGTGTGTGTATATATATATATATATATATATATATATATATATAACTAAGCACCAAAAAGAATTACTCAACCTTGGACCTAACTGCCATATATACCGTAAGTATAACCAGCTTACTAAAAAAATTGAAATAGAAACGCTCTATCAAAGCATCACTAAATTACAAGATGAAAAACTTATAACCGTTGACCACAACACCACTATTTTGTCACTGTCTTCGGCCATCCGCCACGGTAGGGATGGACTTATATTTTCAATTCAATTCTCTTTATTGTTGATAGCTTAAATGTTCTATGTTTACTGTGTGTTAATATTTACTCTTTGATAATGGCTTATGTGAGCCGAAAGCTTAGACCCGATAAAAAATTCAACAAATACTGTGATTTTTTGTTGTCTTTCAGCGACATCACCATCAAGTATATCAGACGGTATGAACGGATCCTACACAAAATTAATAGACAAAACTTGTCTATATTATTCAATGAATAAGCCATTATCAAAGAGTAAATATTAACACACAGTAAACATTATATATATATAGTCATCCGCAGACAGGTCTGTTTCGCTATATCACAGCTTATCAGTACAGTTAGGCATCCGATCGAATTAATGTCAGTCGGCGATTCCATCCCTGAGCTATGGGCGCTCGGTAGAAGAGGTACACCAGATGGGCACGAACTTCTCATCATTTAACTGTAGGAATGTAACCGTAAGTTCTAGGCTGTCATTTTCTTCTATCGCACTTCTCGCTCGCGGATCTATCTTCCGTTTGCTTGCTTTTCTTGTCACCTTTGATCTTCGAAAATTTAAATTCAATGTCATTCGTTATCTTTCGCCTTCTTCATTCCTTTCTTTAATTGTCCACAGTCCTTCATAGTATACTCATTAACCCAATTGCGCCTTAGTTGCTTTATTGCCTTGCTTGGAGTAAAAAGATTAATATATATATATATATATATATATATATATATATATGTGTGTGTGTGTGTGTGTGTGTGTGTGTGTGTGTGTGTGTGTCGTACAAAGTGCTTTCGACTAATTCTATAGCCATTTTCTAAGGTGTTTATGTGTCTGGTGTTGTTATTTTTATTCATGTTTAGATTGTTATGTAGCAATTTATTATGTTTTTAATAAGAAGCGTTTATTCAAAGTCCTCACAATTTATATATATATATATATATATATATATTAAAAAAGGATTAATTCAAAGATGTTGAATAGCCATTTCGATATGAAGATCCCCACGGGGGACGACACATCACCTCAGCAACAGAAAAAACCTTTCAGAAACTGGAGAAAAATTAGTCTACTTTTCCTTTTTAAATAGATTGCAAAGAAATTAAAAAATAAATAATAAAATAAACTAAAATAAAATAAAATAAAATAAAAATAAAGGGAAAGAAAAAGAAAAAGAAACCGAAAAAGAAAAAGAAAAAGATAGAATAAAATCAAATAAATAAGAAAAGAAAAACTTTTTCTTCTTTTTTTCTTTTTTTTTCTTTTTTTTTCTAAACCCTAACCCTAACCCTAACCCTAACCCATTGAGGTTGATATACCGTAAAAAAAAATAAACGCAAAACCTGATCTACAAACCGATTTCTTACAAAGAGTGCATATTCTATTCATACAAATCTATTGTAAAAATCTTGCCGGCATTAAATAACCCATTGAGGTTGATATACCGTAAAAAAAAAAAATAAACGCAAAACCTGATCTACAAACTGATTTCTTACAAAGAGTGCATATTCTATTCATACAAATCTATTGTAAAAATCTTGTCGGCATTAAATAACCCATTGAGGTTGATATACCGTAAAAAAAAATAAACGCAAAACCTGATCTACAAACTGATTTCTTACAAAGAGTGCATATTCTATTCATACAAATCTATTGTAAAAATCTTATCGGCATTAAATAACCCATTGAGGTTGATATACCGTAAAAAAAAATAAACGCAAAACCTGATCTACAAACCGATTTCTTACAAAGAGTGCATATTCTATTCATACAAATCTATTGTAAAAATCTTGCCGGCATTAAATAACCCATTGAGGTTGATATACCGTAAAAAAAAAAATAAACGCAAAACCTGATCTACAAACTGATTTCTTACAAAGAGTGCATATTCTATTCATACTAATCTATTGTAAAAATCTTGTCGGCATTAAATAACCCATTGAGGTTGATATACCGTCAAACAAAATAAACGCAAAACCTGATCTACAAACCCATTTCTTACAAAGAGTGCATATTCTATTCATACAAATCTATTGTAAAAATCTTGTCGGCATTAAATAACCCACTGAGGTTGATATACCGTAAAAAAAAAAATAAACGCAAAACCTGATCTACAAACTGATTTCTTACAAAGAGTGCATATTCTATTCATACAAATCTATTGTAAAAATCTTGCCGGCATTAAATAACCCATTGAGGTTGATATACCATAAAAAAAAATAAACGCAAAACCTGATCTACAAACTGATTTCTTACAAAGAGTGCATATTCTATTCATACAAATCTATTGTAAAAATCTTGCCGGCATTAAATAACCCACTGAGGTTGATATACCGTAAAAAAAAAATAAACGCAAAACCTGATCTACAAACTGATTTCTTACAAAGAGTGCATATTCTATTCATACAAATCTATTGTAAAAATCTTGTCGGCATTAAATAACCCATTGAGGTTGATATACCGTCAAACAAAATAAACGCAAAACCTGATCTACAAACCGATTTCTTACAAAGAGTGCATATTCTATTCATACAAATCTATTGTAAAAATCTTGTCGGCATTAAATAACCCATTGAGGTTGATATACCGTAAAAAAAAATAAACGCAAAACCTGATCTACAAACCGATTTCTTACAAAGAGTGCATATTCTATTCATACAAATCTATTGTAAAAATCTTGTCGGCATTAAAAACCTATTGAGGTTGATATACCGTAAAATCTTGTCGGTACCATCTGAGTAAAATAAAACAAACCAAAGCAAACCAGGCTTTTCGTTTCTCGTCTACTTTCTCACCGAGATGACTTTGATTTCTCCTGTCTGTTCCACAAATATTTCATGACAAATGTCCGGATAAGCTTTTCCGCTTGGTTGATCTACTACATGAATGTTTTTTTTAAAATCGTTTCACCCCAAGCAAGGCGCGGGTGGCTACATGAAAGTAAAAGTTAAGACATGAGAAGAGTACAGAGAAAGTTACAGGGGATGTCAGAGAAAAGACAAGAGAGGGATGGGGATACAGGTGTGAAGACAGTTGCAAAGGTAGAGAGAAAGGAAAAGAACAAGATACACGTTTCACTCTAAGCAAGGCGGTACCGCCACTGATGCGCAGGGGGCTACGTAATAGAGTAAAATTTTAAGTAGGAAGAGAGTAAAGAGTAAAACGAACCAGTTACATGGGGTGACAGAGAAAGGGCAAGAGAAGGATGAGAACACTTGGAGTGAAGACAGTTGCAAAGGTAGAGAGAAAGGAAAAGAACAAGATACACGGAGTGATGTGGAAAGAGTGAAGAGAAAGACGAACCAACTACAGGGGGTGACAGAGAAAGGGCAAGAGAAGGATGAGAACACTTGGAGTGAAGACAGTTGCAAAGGTAGAGAGAAAGGAAAAGAACAAGATACACGGAGTGATGTGGAAAGAGTGAAGAGAAAGACGAACCAACTACAGGGGGTGACAGAGAAAGGGCAAGAGAAGGATGAGAACACAGGAGTGAAGACAGTTGCAAAGGTAGAGAGAAAGGAAAAGAACAAGATACACGGAGTGATGTGGAAAGAATGAAGAGAAAGACGAACAAACTACAGGGGGTGACAGAGAAAGGGCAAGAGAAGGACGAGAACACTTGGAGTGAAGACAGTTGCAAAGGTAGAGAGAAAGGAAAAGAACAAGATACACGGAGTGATGTGGAAAGAGTGAAGAGAAAGACGAACCAACTACAGGGGGTGACAGAGAAAGGGCAAGAGAAGGATGAGAACACTTGGAGTGAAGACAGTTGCAAAGGTAGAGAGAAAGGAAAAGAACAAGATACACGGAGTGATGTGGAAAGAGTGAAGAGAAAGACGAACCAACTACAGGGGGTGACAGAGAAAGGGCAAGAGAAGGATGAGAACACTTGGAGTGAAGACAGTTGCAAAGGTAGAGAGAAAGGAAAAGAACAAGATACACGTTTCACTCTAAGCAAGGCGGTACCGCCACTGATGCGCAGGGGGCTTCATAAGAGTAAAAGTTTAAACAAGACGAGAGTGAAGAGAAAGACGAACCGGTTACAAGGGGTGTCAAAGAAAGGGCAAGAGAAGGATGGGAACGCAAGTGTAAAGACAGTTGCGAAGGTAGAGAGAAAGACAAAGAACAAGAATACGGGGTGATGAAGGAAGGACTGAAGTTAATGGATAAGAGATGGATACTGACATTGCATTTAAATATCTGGAGATTGTAGCCGTCAGGAAAGCAAGTATATGGAAGGGAGTTCCACAGGCGAGAAGTGCGAGAAAAGAAGCTGATGGAGTAGAATTGTCGCCTGCATTAGGTTGATCTAACTGTAAATGGGTAGGACCTTGTTGCCAGTCAGGTTAATCGAGTAAATTCTTGTGGAAGGGGCACCAGATCGTTGGACAAGAAGCCATGAAAATATTTGTAGAAGAGACAGCGGGAAGCCATATACTGCCGATGAGAAAGTGGCTGGAGTCGAGCTGCCAGGTTGGGACCTATCACATTACAGATTTTCCTTTAGAGCCTGTCTAGAGTACTGAGATGAACAGCAGGTGTGACTGACCGTATATGACAGCAGTAAGCGTGCTGCTAGATTAGCAATTAGGTCTCACCATTTTACTGCTGAATTAACTGGATGCAAACACCACTTTAACTCTAACTTTCTTATTGTTAGGGTGCCGCTCCTATTTGACTACAAATGGACTGTTCCCATTGCTATATATCGCAATGGTGGATTCTCTACAAGAGAGTCGCACAGAGTCACTGGACGACTCTACGACACTGTCAGCACTCTGCCTTCGGGTAGAGGGCGCTCTCTGCTTCCGAGCAGAGAGCAATAACCCAGTCGTGGTTCCGCCGAAGGGTAGAACCACGACTGGGCAAAAACAGACAGACATTTTTTGGCCCGGCTATATGGCCGGGAATACCCACTATAAAATGACCATGTGTCACATCCAGCCTTGCGTGGGAAGGCTAGTAAATACAGTCGTAGAGAGTCACTTGAGAGTCTCTAATGAGTTACTGAAGAGTCAGTGCGAGTCAGTGAAGAGTTAGTCACACTTCCGGTGGCGTACCGGAAGTAATCACGTATACACACGCCTTACAACGGATTGGACTCTTGTATCTTTCTATTGTAAATATTACTAATCACTTCTGTACATACTAACCGTCTTTTCCGCGGAATACAACTTATATTCTGATTCTGTTGTTGAGTTATTCATTTATACTTGGCGACATAACACTTATCCCACACTTGCCACATGTGGGTCTCACGTTCTATTTCTATCTTTCCTGATAACTACTAATTTTTAAAATTGAAATGGAAGGCCAATCGCCATTTTCTGTCTCCTTTAACAATGTTCCTTTATAGATCTTTCCTCGATCGTCGCTACTTTAAAATGTCTCATTATTTTTCATAATTTCATTCACTGTAATCCAATTTGTTCTAGAGGCACTGTCACCTAGCTTTAAGTCAAATGATTAAACAAAAATAATCCTCTCCTTTATTTCCGAAAAGTTTTTGTAGGAGAATATTGTTGTGGGATCTCCCCTTTTTCTATGATAATGGACTCAATTTGAGTATACATATACTCCTGCCATAGTGAGATACGAGAGACAACGTAAGAGATCCGTAAGTTACCGAGTGATACCGAAGTTACACAGAGAATACCGCGTCAGTAGGCATAGTAGCTCTGAGCTCCATTCAACCAGAATAGTATTACTCAACACCCGTCAGTTCTGACGTGGACATACTAATTCCAGCACGGCTTCACTTCAACTACATGTATATATATATATATATATATATATATATATATATATATTCATTACTAATCTTATTCCTGGATTACTAACCTGCGTTCAAGGTTGTATCCTTACGTTTAATATAACTTAAATTTCTATCTCAATATCTGTTTTGTTGTTCATTATTTTGTCCGGTTCATCATCCGGAATTCACACCAAATATTCAAAATGAATTAAAAGTCTCGAGATTATTAATTTAACCCTCATTTTTTTTCTTCTCAATCGTTGTATGAGGTTTTCAAAAAATTATTCATATTCTTCACTCACCATGTGGTAGAAGAGCAGAAGGTCTACAAGGATTAACACAAACGTCCTAGGATTTCAAATTGAATAATCAAAATTATTTACCCCTCCTCCGTAATCTTTGAATGGGTGTTAGTCAGAAGATGATATGAGTCGTCGATTTAATTGCAATAGATTTAAAATTAGAAGCAGACACGTCATGTCAAATGAACACAAATATCTCAGGATTACAAATATTGTCCCCCATCTTGATATGAGGGTTAGTCAAAATGTCATATATGTTCCTTTTTTTAAAAATTACGACAGATACAATAGTACGCCTATCTCCGACCTTCCTTGGGTGTATATCGATGAATGGAGAGTTATGAACAGAAACCCTTTATTTAATTTACGAGGGTAGACTTTTCGAGTTCCTCTACACATGTCTCTGGATACCGTCTAATTTTTATGTTTAGTACTGCTCAGTTATTTCCATACCGTAAAATGATCACCCAGACTAACTCGTTGAACATTGCACAACGTCGAGGCACTCAAAATATTCTTCAGGTTTATTATTTTTTTAATTTATAATCATTTCACCCCAAGCAAGGCAAGAACGCCATTGGTACGCAGGGTGTTACTGTGAGAGAGAGAGAGAGAGAGAGAGAGAGAGAAACAAAAAAACAAAACAAAAAACAAGGTACAGGGGATGTCGAAGAAAGGATAAGAGAAAAATTGGAATCAAAAGATGGCAATTGACGTTGCAGTTAAACTTTTGGAGGTTGTTGCTATTAGGGAAACAAGTATATGGAAAGAAATTCCTCAGGCGAAAAGTGCAAGAAAAGAAACTGGTCGAGTAGAAGTAGTGGTTGCATTTAACTTTTTAGACAGTAAAAGGATGGGACCTAACAGCTAATCTAGTAACAATTTTGAATTCATGATATAATTTGACACAGGACTGAAACTAGGCCCACATTGAGAATCGAACTCGCTACTCGGTAGTAATTTTGTTAAACATTATTCCACATCGAGAACATAAACTTTTTTGTCAGAATTTCAGGGATGAGGAGTTATCATTATTTACACTATTCATATTCGGACTACTGTCCTCAACTTTGTTGGGCCCTGGGTATGAGGATAAACTGCATCCGGCAACAAGGCCCCTGATTGATAGGTTGTGAGTGTCATGGAACCACCCGTTAATTACTGTTGTTCCCAGTTCCACGGTGACTCGGAGTGGTAGCACCTGTTAAGGTCCCAGGCATGGGCAAATAGTTAACCCCCAAACTGAGCTCAAAACGCTATGAAAGTAAAAAACATAGACTTTATAAAAACATATTCATAAAAATAGGTTTTTATAGAAAAATAAACATTTTTCAAGGAAAAATATTACCAACAATACATATTTGAAGGAAAAAATTGATACCATAACACATTTTTGAAGGAAAAAATATTGCCATTATACATTTTTGAAGGAAAATAAATTATAACCAGCAATGCGTTTTTGAATACAAAATTAGAAGACAGCTTCAAATTTCCAAAATAAAAAAGAAAATAAAAGATTTTAATCAAAGTTTGATTAAATCAACATTCTCACTATAACAAACAAAAAACACACACACAACAAAAAAAAAAAATCTTAAAACCCCACCATTTTGGCATCAAATAATCCACAAATGAAATAATTTAACAAAACTCAAACTCAATTTTGGCCTTCGGCCTTCCTCAGATATATAGGGATTTGGGTAATCTACAGGGAATTCTGAACAGAATATTATTATCTGATCTACGTGTCTCGTCTTTAACCGCATTTAGGGATAACTCGCCCAATTGTTATAGTTAAAACTGCTAAGTTATCCCTTGCTTGTTTCCACTGAGTGAAAGTACACACTGCCCTACCCAGGGAATGAACTCAGAACCACTGTGTCAACAAATTCACGAAATAAAGTTTTATTTCACAGGGCCATTCACCCGTAGAACTAGACAATTAACTATAGAAAGGGTTAGTGGAACGAGAACAGTCTAGCCCCGAAGATAAAATAACTGTTTCCGTTCAGAATTCAATGTAGATAGAAATATACACCTGAAGAAGGACGGTCGGTACAACAGCCGAAACAGCAACAGAGATGAGGATAATGATCTGAATATACAGCGTGCGATAGGTAAATTGTCACCTTATTATATTAATAACTAGCAGTATAGCCTGGTGTTGCTCGGGTGGAATGAAAGCTTTAAAACTAATCCATGATCCTGGAGCTCAGACTCTTTGGACGTTGGCACGAAAGACTAAAAAGCAATAGTTGTTTCCAGTTAAAGCGAAACCGTAGACTGAAAGAAAAATGAATGGATGTAAGTCAAATTTTGATTTCCTGGTATCGATATCAAATAAGTTGTTTCGTCGTAAACTGAATTTTGAAGGCTAAATAAGTCCTCTGAGTAAATGGTATCATGGCTGAGACTAAGAACTACAAAGCAAAAACTAAAATAAAAGTGCTGAAAAAAAATACAGATATACAGGCAGATAAACACACACACACAAACATCTTGCCTTATATATATATATATATATATATATATATATATATATATTATCGATTTTCTGCACTATTGCAAGAACTGCAACCTTAAAACTTCTGAATATCGTTTCTTACGTCTTTGTCTATGAGTGTATCAAATTTGATTAAAATCGGACCACTCCTTCTATAACTCGTTTTAATAGATTTTCGATTTCCGATATTTATCGGGGGTACCTCGACACAAAACTTAGCTAAGAACACTCGCAGATGCTTATAGTACAACTGTGTAAATTTTGAAGAAAATCGGTTTAGCCGTTTTGGAGTCTATAGGTAACGGATACACACACACACACACACACACACACACACACACACACACACACACACACACAGAGTTCTATTTATAAATAAGTTTAAATTTCACATATGCAGGTTATTTGTTTTTGATTTTGTCGACTTTTCTCACCGTCTGTGAGAAAAAGAATGATAAAACGCAAATAAATCAGTAATCTCCATGATTATTAAACGAGAAAATAACAGAGCTCTTTGTAAAATCGAAGATGAACTGATGGCAAGGATTATAGCAGGCTTCATCAACTTAAACAAGTAGGCCTTCTTGTAGAGTTGCAGGAATTTCCGAGGAGGTTGGCCTCATTTAGACGACAATTCATCCATCGCACCCTGTATATCTGTTAAAATGAGATGCCAGTGTTATTTTCATTTCGGCCTCATTTAGGCGACAATTCATCCATCGCACTCTGTATATCTGTTAAAATGAGATGCCAGTGTTATTTTCATTTCGGCCTCATTTAGGCGACAATTCATCCATCGCACGCTGTATGTCTTAAAATGTGATGCCAAATTACAATGAAGATTCATGACTAATTGAGATGCATAGCGCATATCATTTATTAGAAACCTAAGTTTTAATTATTAAATTAATTAAAATAAACCAGTTATTTTTTGCGTTCACCTTATTTTAAAAATGTTTTAGATAAGTTGATCACTAAAATTAGAACCCTTTAAAAAATTGTTTAATTGTTTTTCTTCGGTGAACTTTCTTTGCGATGAAATTTCCCCGCGGTGAACTTTCTCTGCGGTGATTTGATAGCATAGAACTTGCTTACCCCATATTCGTTTATTATCAAGAAAACAACAATAAAATACAAGAAATCCTACAAAAAATTATCGATATTTGTAAATTTTCCTCTACCATATAATTTTTAAAAACGATTACAAATATTTGAGGCCTTAATTATAAAATATATTCAGTATCAATAAAGTTTTATTATATTTGAAAAGAAATTTATTAAATATTTTCAAGACCTGGGGCCACACGCAGGAAATAAAAAAAATCACATTACACTATAAAAGCCTGAATAAGTGATACTTAATTGCCAGCAAATTAAGAAAATTTATTTACAATGACGTTCACCCTGTACAAGCCCCAAGAAACACTCGAGGGAGAGGATTAGAAGGGCATTGGGATATGTTTGGAAGATAATGGATGAACATAAACTTGAACTGGTTCATATTGTAATGATCTGGAAAGCATCCTTTCCGGAGTCGGTTCTGTAATGTAGGGGGTTTTGGGAAAAAGGCGACTGAGTGAAATATGGGAAACAACAATGAAAATGTAGACAATCTTATGACTTTCAAAATTATTTGATCATATTTCAGGAAAGCCTTAAGCGTTTCTACCATAGTTGACAATTCATTTTCAAATTATACCCGGGATTGCTTTGGTATGATGCAAGTTTGGAAAGTTCCCAACAAATGTAGCACAATTAGAAAAAAATTCGAACAAAATCGGGCCAAATTTGAACCAATCTGATCAAAACTGAACCAAAGTTTGACCAAAATCAAATTAAAATATGAACAAAATATTACCCAAACCTGAACAAAATTGAACCAAAATCGATCCAAGAGACCCATTCTCAGAATAACTTTGAGAAGCTCAGATTGGTTGGGCCTGGAGCGGTTTAGTAGTTCGTATCCCGTTTATATGTCGAGTTCTTCCTTCTTTTTTAAATATCGTATTGATTTTTTTTAATCGTTTCACCCCAAGCAAGGCGGTAACTCCACTGATGCGCAGTGGGTTACATAAGAGAAAAAGATTAGATAGGAGGAAAGTAAAGAGAAAGACGAACCAGTTACAGGAGGGGGCAGGGAAAGGAGCAAAAGAAGGATGGGAATACAGGTGTGATGACAGTTGCAAAGGTAGAGAGAAAGGAAAAGATATTCAGGGTGATGTAGAAAGAATTGGAGTCAAATGTTTAAGAGATGGGTATTGACATTGCATTTAAATTCCTGGAGGTTGTAGCCGTCAGGAAAGCAAGAATATGGAAGAGAGTCCCACAGGCGGGAAGTGCGAGAAAAGAAGCTGAAGAGTAGAATTGAGGGGCTGCATTTGTTTGATCTAACTGTGAATGGGTGGGACCCAGTTGCCAGTCTGGTTGCACGAGTAAACTCACGTGGCAGGATCACCTGTGACTTAAGTTCGTCGAAGCAGAAGCCATGAAAATATTTATAGAATAGACAGAGAGACGCCACATCCCGCCGGTGGGGAAGAAGTGGCTGGAGTCGAGCCGCCAAGTCGGTACCTATCACATTACTGATTCTCCTTTGGAGCCTGTTGGGAACACTGAGATGACCATATATGACAGCAGTATTCCATTCACGGACGGATGGTTGATTTGTATATGTGCAAGATGGATTCAGGCGGAAAAAATATCCTGGCCCGACACAGTGATCCAACCTTCCTAGCAATAGATTTAGCTATTGACTCAATGCAATGGTTCCATTTGAGATCGGAAGAGAGGGTAAGACCGAAGAGGCGAAATATATTGCTCTCAGGGCGACTCGCTTGGTCCATGCTTATTGGAGGCAGGTGGGGGGTGACTGTGATGATTGACAGATTAAAGGAACGACAAAACAGATTTGGATTTCGTCGTCTGGTTTATAGAAAAGGTTTGATTTTAGGAACAAAGAAGAAAACAAAACTAAATTTAGAAGAAAAAAGAATAAAAGTCGGGTTATTGGTAAAATGGAGTTTATATTTTGTAAACAGAACCAATTTACATGAATCATTCGCAATCTTTACAGGAATAAAAAAAGGAGGAAAGAAATCCAGAAACAATGAAAGGGAAAAAGTTGGGCGGGGTGTAAAGTGGAAGAGAATTGGAATAAGGAAAAAAAAAACAAAAAACAAACAGCTGGAATTGGAAAGAAGTAACAGGTGTAAGATGAAAATGAAGAAAATATTGGCAAGAAAATAGGAAGAACTAGCAATATAGCCCCGCGTTACTCGAGTGTAATGAAAGCTTTAAAACTAATCCATGGTCCTGGAGCTCAGACTCAGCCTAAAGAATATTTGAAATAATAAAATAATTGCGACAATTTACCAATCGCACCTTATGTATATACGCACACACACACACACACACACACATACACACACACATATATATATATATGTATATACCACCCACATCTATGGAACAGATGAAGAGGCTCATCCCTTGTTTCCTGTTTAGGATGCGGTTTCCGGTTTTCTCTTTTCCAATCTTCTCACTTTTTTTTTCAATTGGAGTAGATAGACTAAACTATCGCCCGGTTCACACTCCATCCACGTCTATTGAACAGGTGAAGAGACTCGCCCCTTGTTTCCTGTTTAGGATGCGGTTTCCAGTTTTCTCTTTTCTAATCTTCTCACTCTTATGTAGCCCCCTGCACATCAGTGGCGTTACCACCTTTCTCGGGGTGATATGATTATATATATATATCTATATATATATACTGACAGTATAGCCCGGCGTTGCTCGGGTATAATGAACGCTTTAAAACTAATCCATGGTCCTGGAGCTCAGCCTCAGCCTAAAGAATATTTGTGTGAAGTTTGGTGAGAATCGGATAAAAATTGTGGATTTGCATAAAGGACATACAGACAGATAAACAAACACACACACAAACATTTTGCCTTATATATATATATATTATCGATTTTCTGCACCGTTGTAAGAACTGCAACATTGAAACTTCTGAATATCGTTTCTTATGTTTTGTCTATGAATGTATCAAATGTGATTAAAATCGGACCACTCCTTCTATAACCCGATATTTTTCGATATTTATCGGTGGTGCCTCGACACAAAACCTAGCTAAGAACACTCGCAGACGCTTATAGTACAACTGTGTAAATTTTCAAGAAAATTGATTCAGCCGTTTCGGAGTCTATAGGTAACGGACTCACACACTTAGACACACACAAAGTTCCATTTATAAAGAAGTTTAGATGAGAAAGTGTGGAATTCAATGAACAGAAAGCGACGAAGTAAAAACATGTAGAAGAAATCAGAAAGAATGAAATGACGAGAAAGAAAAAGAAGGAATAAAGACAGAATGAAAGAAGAAAGGGTTGAATGAAAAAAGAAAATGAAAAATAGCACGGAAACATTTGTTTTTTTTTTCTGATTAACGGCCTATCAACATCTAAATGGTCATTTAAGACCGGAAACGTATTTTTATTTTAAATCACAGTTATTCCTTTCATTCAAAAAAGTTTTTTTGGTAATATATTTTTATTTAAAAATGTTTTGTTGGTAATATTTTTCATTCAAAAATGTTTTGTTCGTAATATTTTTCATTCAAAAATGTTTTGTTCGTAATATTTTTCATTCAAAATGTTTTGTTGGTAATATTTTTCATTCAAAAATTTTTTGTTCGTAATATTTTTCATTCAAAAATGTTTTGTTGGTAACATTTTTCATTCAAAATGTTTTGTTGGTAATATTTTTAATTCAAAATGTTTTGTTGGTAATATTTTTCATTCAAAAATGTTTTGTTGGTAACATTTTTCATTCAAAATGTTTTGTTGGTAATATTTTTAATTCAAAATGTTTTGTTGGTAACATTTTTCATTCAAAAATGTTTTGTTGGTAATATTTTTCATTCAAAAATGTTTTGTTGGTAATGTTTTTCATTCAAAATGTTTTGTTCGTAATATTTTTCATTCAAAAATGTTTTGTTGGTAACATTTTTCATTCAAAATGTTTTGTTGGTAATATTTTTCATTCAAAAATGTTTTGTTGGTAATATTTTTCATTCAAAGTGTTTTGTTGGTAATATTTTTCATTCAAAATGTTTTGTTGGTAATATTTTTCATTCAAAATGTTTTGTTGGTAATATTTTTCATTCAAAAATGTTTTGTTGGTAATATTTTTCATTCAAAATGTTTTGTTGGTAATATTTTTCATTCAAAATGTTTTGTTGGTAATATTTTTCATTCAAAATGTTTTGTTGGTAATATTTTTCATTCAAAAATGTTTTGTTGGTAACATTTTTCATTCAAAAATGTTTTGTTGTTAATATTTTTCATTCAAAATGTTTTGTTGGTAATATTTTTAATTCAAAATGTTTTGTTGGTAATATTTTTCATTCAAAAATGTTTTGTTGGTAACATTTTTCATTCAAAATGTTTTGTTGGTCATATTTTTCATTCAAAAATGTTTTGTTGGTAATATTTTTCATTCAAAATGTTTTGTTGGTAATATTTTTCATTCAAAAATGTTTTGTTGGTAATGTTTTTCATTCAAAATGTTTTGTTGGTCATATTTTTCATTCAAAAATGTTTTGTTGGTAACATTTTTCATTCAAAATGTTTTGTTGGTAATATTTTTCATTCAAAAATGTTTTGTTGTTAATATTTTTCATTCAAAAATGTTTTGTTGTTAAATATCCTCATAGCATTTTGACCCCGTTTGGGAGTTAACTATTTACCCATAGCTGGGACCCTAACAGGTGCTACCACTGCGGGTCAGAGTGGACCTGGGCACAACAGCAATTCCATGCTCCTCACAACCTTCCAATCAGAGGCCTTGCTGCTGAATGCAGTTTACTGTCATTCGTAGGACCCACGGAAACAGAAAGAATGAAAAAGCGTGTAATTCAGTGAAGATGAAAGACAGAGAATAAGATTATGTAGAATGAGGAGAAGTTAGAAAGAAAAAAAATGATTATAAAGAAATAGAATAGAGGAGGAAGATGGAATGAAAGAAAAAAAAAGGAACGAGGAAAGAAAAGAAAAGGAAATTGATAGTGGGGGATCAGTTTATTACTTCATAACAATGGAAAACCGATCCCCCACTTTATGCCCCGGTGAAGTCAAATCATGTTTCCAACTATTATATTCAGTCAGTTAGTTAAGTGCCATGCGTGATACACGCTTTGGGCGATCATGTCTCGAAAGAGACATGACTGACTGGGCAGAAGATTTTCTATCCTGCTCTTTAAACTATAGCTGAATGGAAGAAGAGATTTATTGTATTAATCAGTAGTAATTAGTGGGGGATCAGTTTATTACTTCATAACAATGGAAAACCGATCCCCCACTTTATGCCCAGTAGAAGACAAATCATGTTTCCAACTATTATATTCAGTGAGTTAAGTGCCATGCGTGATACACTCTTTGGGCGATCATGTCTCGGAAGCGATATGACTGGGTAGAATATTTTCTCGCTGTAGGTTGCCTTTACTTTCTGCGGTAGACTGGTTGCCAACCAAGGCTACAAAACCCAATCTGTTCTCTTATTTAACTCATAGAGTCAGTCAGTTAAGTGTGACTTGGCAGCTCGGATACAGTCACTTTCTCACCGACGCAATGTGGCTTCCCTGTGTCTCTTCTACAAATACTTTCACGGCTTCTGCTCCGATGAACCTAGCTCACTGTTGACCCCTATATGTGAATTTACTCGAACCACAAGATTAGCAACTAGGTCCCACCCTTTTACTGTGAAATCAATAAATTGAAAATGCATATTCTACTCCAGTAGCTTCTTTTCTTGTACTTCCCGCATGAGGAATTCCTTTCCATTTACTTTGCTTCCCCTACGGCTACAATCTCCAAGAATTTAAATGTAAAGTCGTCATCTTCTATCTCACTAACCTGCAACCACTCTCTCATGATCCTTTCTGCGTCCACCCCACTCTCATCAGTATTCTTATCCTTCTCTGACACATTTCCTGAAATCCCCTATAACCTGTCACTCTTTCTCATAACTTTCCTCCGATGTAACCCTCTGCAAAACAGTGGCAGTAAAATGCCTTGCTTGGGGCGATATGATTATAAAAAAAGAATTCTATAGTATTATAATGTGGATATAAAGTGGGGGATCAGTTCTACATTACAATCAATATATAAACTGATAACTCACTTTATGGCCACACTCATCCTTTTCTTACCCACTTCCTGACACTCCCTATAACCTGTCACTCTTTCTCATAACTTTCCTCCTATGTAACCCCCTGCAAAACAGTGGCAGTAAAATGCCTTGCTTGGGGCGATATGATTATAAAAAAAGAATTCTATAGTATTATAATGTGGATATAAAGTGGGGGATCAGTTCTACATTACAATCAATATATAAACTGATCCCTCACTTTATGGTTTGCTTGGGACGATAGGATTATAAAAAACAAGTCAGAAATAGAATCAAAGAAAGACAAAATATTTGGCGACCGATAATAACGATGAAGAGGAGGAAAACAGATGTCGACTTGAAGAGAAGGAAAAATAATGAAAGAGAGAATAAAAGAAAGAAAAGACAGAGGAAGAAATAGAAGAAAAAGAAAGGAGGAAGAAATAGAAGAAATAGAAGAAAAGGAGGAAGAAATAGAAGAAAAAGAAAGGAGGAAGAAATAGAAGAAATAGAAGAAAAGGAGGAAGAAATAGAAGAAATAGAAGAAAAAGAAAGGAGGAAGAAATAGAAGAAATAGAAGAAAAGGAGGAAAAAATAGAAGAAAAAGAAAGGAGGAAGAAATAGAAGAAATAGAAGAAAAGGAGGAAGAAATAGAAGAAAAAGAAGAAAAAGAAAGGAGGAAGAAATAGAAGAAAAGGATATTTTTAAAGATCAAAAGTAGATTAGAAAAAGAAAGGCTTAAGCAAAATCTAGATTAAAATAAAATGGAAAGAAAGTGAAAAAGAAAAGAATGTCAAGGCGATCAACAATGAACGAGACAAAAAAAAAAAAATGGAAACCAAAAGAATGATTTAGAAAGACAAAGAAAAAGAAGAAAAAAAAAAGAACAGGTGAACCAAAAAAAAAAAAAAAATGAAATGTGATGTGAAGAAGGAGGAAATATTTCTAAACATTGCGAAGAAGGAAGAAAATAAATGAAAAAAAAAAAAATAAAGGAAAAAGACAAAGAATAACAGACATAAAGATAAAAAAAATGAAAGAAAGAAGAAAATAAGGAGAGAAAGATATAGGGAAAGAACAAATGAAGAAAGAGATGAAGAATAAAGAAAAGAAAGAAAAACATAAAGAAAAAACAGAAAATGATGAAATTAAATAAAGAAAAATAAAAAATAGAACTATACTGACCTGAAAGTAAATGTTTAAGAATGAAAAGAATATATATATATATATATATATATATATATATATATATATATATATATATCCGAGTGGGTACAGAACGAAGAAAGAATTTTTTCCGTCCAAAACATTAATTTAAAACAGTGCTCAATATATGATGTATAGAGCTGTGAATATTTATTATAAATTATGTTTTAGAACCTGTACATTTAAAAAATTTAAATATTAAAAATATTAAAAAATAATGTAATGTTCTAAAACGTAATTTATAATATATATAATATATACTACCGGCCATGATTATTAGGCCACCCTATTTAAAGGAAATGATGGATTTCATACTATTTTCAATATTTATTGCCAAGTGGATAATTCTAAATGAAAATAGAATGGTTCTTTTGTTATTACTTTGAAAAATTTTACAAAGCTAGGAAGCAAAGATGGATTTGTCCGAATCACCCAAAATGTTCTTCATTCTTTCATTGCTGAAACTGCAATGTAGGTAATTATTAAATATTTATAAATTCATTTGGTGCACATGTTATTATGCAGTATTAACAAAAGAACCATTCTATTTTCATTTACAATTATTCACTTGGCAATAAATACTAAAAAAATAGTATGAAATACTTTATTTTTTTAAAACACTGGGGTGACCTAATAATTATGGCCGGTAGTATATATATATATATATATATATATATATATATACATATATATATATATATATATATATATATATTAGTCATCTGCATGCAAGCCTCTTTTGCTCTACCACAGCTCATCAGTGTGGCTAGACACATTCACTTGTTTCTGGCCGGGATCGTTATATATATATATATATATATATATATATATATATATATTGAGAAGTAGTAGCAGTAATAAAAAAGCTGAAGATTGAATAGAAAGAAGAAGAAGAAGAAGAAGAAGAAGAAGAAGAAGAAGAAGAAGAAGAAGAAGAGAAAAAAGAGATGAAACCGATATTTGGAAGCAAGCTATATAAAAATCAAAAGGCGTCTTTTTCTCGATCACGTAACGATTTGGTGAAATCTCTAAAGTTCCATCGAAAAACAAATGAAAAAAATAAACGTGAAAAAACGTAAGGCCCTCCCCATTAAATAAAAATATTCGC